>JAQQSO010006624.1:0-11190 GCA_028658305.1 Pachyuromys duprasi
CTATGTTGATTGAAAGCTTCACTGGGTATAGTAGTTTTGGTTAGCATCTATGTTCCCTTAAAGTCTGCATGACTTCTGCCCAAGCCCTTCTGGCTTTCATAGTTTCTGATGAGAAGTCTGGTGTGAGTCTGATTGGTCTACCTTCATATGTTACTTGACTCTTAATAGTTTTTCTTTGTTTTGTAGGTTTAGTGTTTTGACTATGATGTGACAAGAGGTATTTCTTTTCTGATCTAGTCTATTTGGTGTTCTGTAGGCTTCTTGTATGTTTATGGACATTTCTTTTTTTAAGTTGGCAAAATTTTCTTCTATGGTTTTCTTAAAAATATTTTCTGGTCCTTGGAGCCTGGAGTCTTCTTTTTCATCTATTCCAATTATTCTTATTCTCTACAAAACATGGGCATGATGCTGGGTGCCTGTCACCCCAGAACTTGAAACAGAAATAGAAATATTCCCAGATGCTTTCTAGTCACCCTGTCTAACCAGTCAGTGGGCTTTATGCTTAGTGAGAAACCTTGTCTCAAAAATTAGAGCGTGACCTCTGGCCTCTGCAATCACACATGAGTGCACAAATACTCTCATATACATGAATGTACACAGGTACATACACATACACACAGAGATGGGGGAAGAGAACTGCCTTTCAGTAAGATGGATAATCTGAGCATCATGGTTACACATAACGCTCAGAAGTACAACACTGAGAAGAGAGAGAGAAAGTCCAGAAGGACTGGTATGAGCCTGTGTGCAGAGCTTCTAACAGCAGCCAGTATTGAGCCTCCTGGCCACTTGCTTCTGAAAGACAAAAACTATTGCTAATCAAACAGCAAGGCAAGGAATTATAGAAGAACATATTCAGGAAAGTCATTACTGGAGTGTAGACATGGCTGCATACCGATACCACTGTGTGTATGCGATGGCAGGGTAAGTTTCATTATGCTGTTTTTGCCATGCTGAAGATACACACGAGCCTGTGATTCCATGTACAGTGAGATCCTGAGAGAGAGAATGGTAGCAAGTGAGTAAGACAGCTATCTGCTGCCCTCCCCTGACTCTGAAAAGAAACAGGAGCAGCAGGGAGGCCAGTTCTCACACTGCCTCTTCTCAGACCTTGTCTAATAATTTGGTTATTAGCCTTGTTTTTACTGAGTAGTTAGTGAAAATCAGTGTGTGAAATCATTAGGCTTTAATTGCAACCCACTGAGCTGGGCTGTGATCTGACAAGGTCTAACCCTCCATGGGATCTTTGATGCTGACTCTAGTGGCTTGCTCTCTCTCTCTCTCTCTCTCTCTCTCTCTCTCTCTCTCTCTCTCTCTCTCTCTCTCCTCTTTCTCTGCATATCTCTGTGTGCACACATGCATGAGCACACTAGCAGTAAGTCATTTGTGTCTTCCTCTATGGCTCTTCATCTTAATTTTTGAATTATAATAATTACACTTTTCCTCCTACCTACCCTATATATCTGCTTTGCTCACTTCCAAATTCCAAATTTTTCAATATATATATATATATATATACACACATATATATATGTATGGGGTATATTTATTATTTATATTAATATTGAATTTTAATACGTATCTTTAAATACATAAATACAACCTGTCCAGTCTTCGTAAAGTTATTTGTATGAATATGTTTTCAGGGCTGACTATTAGTATTGGAGAACTAATTGTTTGAGACAGGGCCACCCATTGAACCTGAGACCACCTTTTTGCCTAGACTGGGTGGGAAGTAAGCATCCTCCTGTCTCTGCCTCTGCAGCACCAGGGATACAGTTGAGTGCTGCTGCATACCTGGCTTCCTCCATGGGTGCTGCAGATGCAGAAGGAAGTCCTAACGTTTGGACACACAGAACTTTACCCACTGAGTCATTCACCAAGTCCCCTTTCCTTTTCTCTTTTTTTCTTTCATCCTTCCTTCCTTCATCCCCCAGCAGCCCCCTCTCTCTTCAGGCTCTCCATGTCCCTCATTTTTCCCTCTTCCGTTCTTCCCTCCCCCAACTCTTCCATCTCTTTTCCAAAGACATAGTTTCTATTGTTTTCTAAAGACTAAATGACTAAATTATGAGGCTTTAAAACGTGTAGTTTGTCCCTTTTCCTGAAAAGCTGTAACCTGTGGATCCACGGTGCTTCTGATAAGACTGGGGTATGGCCCACTCCTGCAGTCACTGGGAGAGGGCACATCAGGGAAACTTTCCTTTTGTGTTTTTCTCATTCCTATTGGATCTTTACCTAAATCATTTAAATTGTGATATGTGACCTTATAAATTATTGCTGGAGGGCAGATTAGAGGGGGATGCATATAAAATATACACTAAGTATAATATGATAAGATTGATATTTAGAATTTTGTTAAGTGGCCAGATTTAAATATAATTTTGCTAGAATTTATTCAACATGAACAGAAGCAAAGTGCATAGCATTAAATTGTCCCCCAAGAAAAGATCCCCTTTCTCAAGCTCCCTTAAAGCATTTGGTACACTCTACCAGAGGTGAGCACTTTACCCTAGAGGCAGCAGCCCCTCTAACATGTGGGTTCTCAGTCACCTGACCAGGTATTGTTTGTTCTTCTGCAGCATCCATTGCATCCACCTGCAATGACCCTGGGATGCCTCAGAATGGTACCCGCTATGGTGATAGCCGGGAACCTGGAGACACCATCACCTTCCAGTGTGACCCCGGGTACCAGCTCCAAGGACAAGCCAAGATCACTTGTGTTCAGCTTAACAACCGCTTCTTCTGGCAACCGGACCCCCCTTTGTGCATAGGTACTGGGCCTGGGATATGGAAATGCCATGCTAGGAAATGAATCCAGTCTATGCTTCAAATCTGCCTGCTAACCTTTTGTTTCTTCAGGAGGACATTTCAGGAGCTTCTTAAATGGCCCCAGGCTCTCTGAGACAATGCTGAAGTTTTATTGCACACCTTTATTTTATTAGATGAAATAAAGGATGTGGTTTCCTTAATGTACAGTAATTGACATTTATCTAACATTTTTTGTCCTTAACAGTTCTTATGTAAATATATATTCACCAATCATGACTTCAAATTTTTACGTGGCTCAAAATATGTGAGCCCACCACTGCTGGCCTCATTTTTAATATAAAACACACCTTCAAGCAAAAGCTATTACTAAAAGCACTTTCTCTCTTCAGAAGTATGGTTTTCTATAACATCTGTACATTTTAGATAGAATCCTGAAAAGCAGACATCATATTGCCTTTGGGGAAAATTAAAATAAAGAATAAGATTGTGTACAAAACTAATTAAAATTCCCTACCCAACTTATTAATGCACTAACAAATGGCTTTGCCAGCTTTGGTCTTAATAGACATCTAAGATGATCTTTCAAAAATATTATTTTAGGAAAACAGATTTTCATTTAAAATATCTATTACATGTAAATTGCCCTTCATGCTGTTAAATATTTTGACATAAAATACCTATTTAGAGTATTTAGTCATAATTCCAAAATGAAATTTAACTAAATGTTATTTTTTTAACAATTTAGTTTCATTGGTACTTTAGATAGTATGCTGAAAAATGTAGAATTAAATTGATCTGTGACAAAAGGCTGTGACAGAGGAGTGAAGGACTCACTCATGGCCTTGAAGACAGATGAGAGTCAGAGCTCTGCACATCAGCATCTGGCCTGGAGGAAAGCTGCCCCTGGTGAGGAGGCTGCTCTGTATCCTCCCATCCCCCACCTGTGAGCACAGCCAGCCTTTCATTGCTCACCCCGTTAACAGGAGGCTTGTGACACTTTGGATATTTTTCAAAATAAAATGAATGCAGCTGTCATTTTAAACCTTTTTCTTTTTAACTTTGTGAAGTTCCCTGCAATTAGAGCTTCTCCTTCTTTGTTGATCAGCTGTGTTGTCTTTGTGAATCTGTTATATGTGCACATCTATGTGTATGTTGTATCTGTGTTATATGTGTGTTAAGTGTGTGTCTCTCTGTGTGCTACATGTGTAGCTCTGTATCTGCATCTTCGTGCTGTCCATGTGTTTTGTCATGTATATTGTGCATTGCATATGTCTGTTGTATGTATGTCTATATGTGTGTTGTGTCTCTGATGTATGTGTATCATGTATATGTGTTGTATGTGTGTATCTGTGCCCATATTTTTGTGTCCATGTATTCATTGTGTATATTATGCATTGCTGTGTGCATATGTGTTCTGTGTGTATCTATGATGTTTAAATGAAGATTTAATTTTCTTCCACTTTATATTTTTAATCTCATAAAGAAAAATCTTTAAAAGCAACTCTTAATCTCCCAAAGGCAAATTATCCTTTTTACATTCAAGGCATAATTGTCAAATTTGACCACTTTCCTTGCTACTACATAGCCTTTGACACAATCACCTCTCAGTTACCTAATTTTGAGGAAGAACTGAAAAATCCAAAGCTCAGCAGAAAGCACCCATTGTCCTTCTGGGACTCAAACAGCACTTCCAAGGGCAGATGGAAATCATTTGAAGCAATGGAATAGTCAAGTATTTGAGGAACTACACCTGCCTGCAAGCATAGATGTTATGTGACAGGAAGACAGATGCTGTCTCTTCATTATGCCATGAGTTTCACTTTTCAGACTTGAGGGTCGTGTCCCCTGCAGCATATTTCCAGAGTGATGTCTCGGCTGACTGTGGACTAGCACCCCAATGAATCCTTTACTCAACAGGCAACATTTTAAAATGTCTTAAACCGTGTTTCTCCCCTAATGCATGTTTATTGCAGGTATGCTTAGAAGCTAAAACAGAACAAGCAGTGAGGAAAGCTGTCTTTTTCCCCAGAGGCAGCTGCTATTAACAAATATACACCAATAAAAGTCCTAAGCATATGAATATGCTTTGCTTTAAAACATTTTTAACATGTCCTGCCTGAATCTAACCTAGCATGATGCGTTGTTTGGGGTGCTGTTTTATGTTCTATGCCATATTTGTAGTGACAGTGGGGTGTCTCTGAGCACAACTTCTCTCTCATTATACCAGTGACTCTGTCTAGTGTCTCATAAGTGCAGCCAAGCACTTATTTCTGTACAAGTACACAGTTAATTTCCCGCATATGAAACCCATAGTAAAAGAGCCTTTGTAAAATACACATGAATGTGGAGGAATGATGGATTTCTTCAGACTTATCTCTCTAAGAAACTTCTCCCCTCCCCCAAAATCTATCAAATTATTCACATCCACCCCACTTGTCATTAACCATGTTTGATTATTTTCTCCAATCAGAAAATCACAACTTAGGATGGTTTTTTAACCGTATTGTATGGGCAGAAAGTGATACATCCTTCCTGTTTTAATTCACATTTTAGATTAGAAATAGGTCTGAACCTTATCCATTCCTTTGATTCTTGGCTGTGTGGTTTGCTTTTAGCAAACTGGCCAGCTAATTTCCTTTTCCTTCATCATCAATGTGTTCTGCCTTCTCTGTGTGTATCAGCTCTTTTTCTGTTCATGTTCTCCCTGCATTCCGCCAGGTCTTTATGAAACATAGAACACACATTTTCCAAGGTTTCTGTTAATTTCCTCATGATCTGATCTATTAACTCTTTTCTTTTTCTTTCTAAAGACCCCTGAAAATGGAACTTCTCTTTTGGCCTTTTATAGTTGAGCTCTCTCTCTCTCCTTTTCTCTCTGTGTGTGCATGTTGTATGTATGATTTTATGTGTGTATGCATGAGTCTCTATGTATGTATTATATATGCATTTCTGTGTCTGTCTTATATGTGTGTCTTTATATGTTTTGTATGTTTTTGTTATATGTATGTGTTATATGTGTGTATATGTATATGTCTCTCTGTGTGTACTACAGATAGTTTCTGTTTCTGTTTTTTGTATGCATTGTGTGTGAGTGTTGGGTATTATATATGTATGCATGTGTGTGCTGCATGTATATATGAATGTGTCTGTGTGTTTATGTGTGTATGTGGATGAATGGGTATACGTGTGTGTATGTGTGTGTGTGTGTGTGTGTACCCATGCATGTGGGTACATGTGGAGCTGAGAAATCAATGTCAGGTGTCTCCTTTAACCATCTTAATTTTTGAGGCTGGATCTCAATGGCTTGGCTAGACAGGCTGGATCTCCAGCCCATCTCCACTCTCCCACAGCATCACTGGAGTCATTACAGTTGTCCACGCACAACTTTATGTATGAGTCCTGGGAGAGCAAACTTGGGTCCTCATCCTTGCACACTGTGCATTTTATTCAGGAGCCTTCTCTTCAGCAATACAACTGAGTCTTAAGGAAAGAAGTCTCTCTACTGACTTTATAATTGGAATAGTATGTCCTGTTCCTCAAAGCCCTCCAGTTTTGCATTGCTTAGCCTGTTTCTTTTAGGGTCCAAATTCTACAGAGCTCTAAAAATCATCACTTGTCTTCAGTTGGTACACACTATTTGATGGCTGGAGTGCCCCTGACCTCAGGATGACTATTTAAAGATGTTCTCAGTGAATGGCGTGAGTGTTCCAGTGTTTTGGCAGAGACACCGGTTGGCTCAGTAGAGTGGAGTGCTGCGCGCGAGCCGGGTGGAGTGTGAGCTGGGTGGTGGGCTTGTGTGTGTCTGTGGATGGAACTGTGTGTGGAGGCTACTTCATGCACACAACCTGGAAGGAGCTTCTAGAATCTCCGAACTGCATATTCTAAACTCAAATTGTGTATAAAAGATTTGTCTGAGCTCTCTAATTAAAAACTAATGAAGCTAACATGAGGAATTCCTGGCCCTGAGAAAAGAAACATACCAAAATGGGTATGCCACACATACCAGAGTGTGTTCCCGGGTGTATGTTACACCTTACTCAGCATTAGCACCCTCATTTGGTGGAGCTCCTGGGACCAGCAGGAAGAACCAGTTTCCCCTTTGTGTCCTTTAAGTCAATATTTGAATCATCCTCTAAGCACCCCTCTGTGACAATGCCCCAAATCTGTCACTTTTCATCTTCCAAGCCCTGCGGAATAGAATCTCCTTGGCTTTTAGGCACCTCCACCCTCCACATCAGTAAGGCTGCCCTATCAGGTTGGGGTTCTTACGGCAGATTCTGTGAGCATACATCATAAGGGCTGCAGGAAGACTCACAATGAGGGCCGTGACGAGACCATGTGATGATGACCACATCATTATGAAGACAGAACTTCATACCAGCAGACACAGGGCTTCACATTCTGTTACCATGCCTCATATAAATAGGGTGTACACCAGTAGTATTCAGAGTTTGCATTGATCAGACTGAATTTATCGTGCAAACATGATGATTTCATTGTATTTCTTTTCTTGAAAGTTTGAATTTTAAGGGAATGTTAATTGACAGAATTTCTCCCAATGATATGAAATCTGGGGTTTAGTTAGAATGATACTTTGAAGCAGCTTGGTCACAAACCACAGGATTTGCCTAAAGAAGCATGAAATTGATGACCGCATCAGCAACTTAAATGTATGAACTGATAAAATTTCAGTATTTGAACAACACCCGTGTAGTAGAAGATTTAACCGAAACTTTATTTAGTACATGGAATAATACTAGATTCTAGGAACAAAATTATCCCACCTGATAACCCTACTACTCAACTGGTGTAAATGGATTGCAGGAAAGTGCATTAGTGACTGCGAGGCTAATTCAATCCTTACCATGTGGAGTTCTTTGTTTTAACAATAACATCCAATCACTATGATCAAGCATTCTCTCTAGGGGTAGTGTTGCAACTCAGCTACTGTCGTGGCCACCCCTAAATATTATAAAAATGTCCATTGTTTGCTTTGCTGTTTTTATCTAGTGGGGAGAGAACCCCCACATCACACTGTGGGAATTTAAAATGTGATATAGTCACTTACCAAACAGCTGTTTCTTGCATGTTGAAGGAAGTGTTCTGAGTATTAGACATAAAGAAAGACCAAAAGACTAATCATTATATCACTTGAAGCCTGTGTTCCAGAATGTTCAGGGACTTTTTTGTTTGTTTTGTTTTTTAATTTATTTTTATTAATTATAGTGTATTCACTTTGTATCCCATCTGTAGCTTTCTCCCCCTTCCCCTCCAAACCAACCCTCTCTCCCTCTTTTCCTCCCATGCCTCTACCCCAGTCCACTGATAGGAGAGTTCCTCCTATTAGTGAAACCAAGTCTATCAGTCTTATCAGATGAGTCTATCAGGTCTCATCAGGAATGGCTGCATTGTCTTCCTCTGTGGCCTGATAAGGCTGCAACCCCCTGAAGGGGAGGTGATCAAAGAACAGGCCAATCAGTTTATGTCAGAGATAGTCCCTTTTCCCATTACTAGGGAACCCACTTGGACACTAAACTACCATGGGCTATATCTGTGCAGGGGTTTTAGGTTATCTCCATGCATGATCCTTGGAAATTAATGAGAAATGACAGCAGAATTATTGGGATAATGTGGTGACATTCATGAACGGTTTCAAATCAAGTTTTGTGTATGAGTACATACATGTATGTACATACATGCATTGCCTATGTATAAGATGTGAAGGGTTAAGTAGACTGTTCAGTTCATTTGAGTAAAATTCAAGTTATTTAAAGACATTTTGTCAGGTATAATCATATAAAACACAGCTGAGGATATAGGCTCTTGGCTGTACTCCTTACATTTGGGAAGCATGAGAATCATGATGATTTCAAGGCCAGCCTAAGCTAGTGTGAGTTCCAGGATATCCTGGACTGTAGAAGGGGACCCTCTCTCAAAATAAGTAAGAGGTAAATAGGTTGGTAGATAACTAAATAGATGATAGGTGGAGACAAAGATAGGTAGATAGATAGATAGATAGATAGATAGATAGATAGATAGATAGGAAGAAAGAAAGAAAGAAAGAAAGAAAGAAAGAAAGAAAGAAAGAAAGAAAGAAAGAAAGAAAGGAAGGAAGAGAGAAACAAAGAAAGAAAGAAAGGAAAGATGATAGGTAGAAAGACAGATAGATGACAGATATAGATTGATAGATAGATAGATACTTTAAAATTTTTATCTAGAAGTGGGATGAGGTATAAGCTAAAATTCTCAAGGATCACATGAAAAGGTATAGATTTTGTAGGGTCTATTAAATTGTCTCTGCATTTGTAGGCAGATTCTGTTTTTGAGGGAAGTTCTGACAATTGTACCCTTTCTATAAAGAATTACCTGCCTGTGTATGGCATTCTGGATCTCTGTTCTAATTTTCCCCCTGTGCCTTTGTTCTGTGACAGCCGCTTGTGGTGGGAATCTGACGGGTCCTGCTGGAGTGATTTTATCCCCTAACTACCCACAGCCATACCCTCCCGGAAAGGAGTGTGACTGGAGAATTAAGGTGAACCCGGACTTTGTCATTGCCTTGATATTCAAAAGGTATGACTGTTGCAGACTACCTATTTTTAGTAGGATTTTAATGCCATGCCCCATTCACTGCATTTGTCCCCTCGGCATGTCTAATTTTCCTCGTAGTTAGCCATCAGCTCAGTGTCTGGTGGATATCCAGTCAGAAGCCAGGTGGCAGGAATGGAGAGGCATTGCCTTGATGGGCAGCACTCTCCATGTATGGTTCAGATCCTTTCACTGGCTGTCTGGCCCACGATGTGTTCTGTGCATCAAGGCTTCATTTGCAGAATATCAGACCAGTGGTGAAAACACGTACTGTGGAGATGCTTGAGAGCATACTTCCTCAACATCCTGTTTGTTGCAGTCTGCAAAGGCTGGTTCTCTTTCCCACTGCAAGCTCTGGTCGGCAGTCCATGGGACAATGTTGTTGTTACTATCATTTAAACTCCTGGGATGAAGTACAGATGACAACAGAAGAGTCTCCAGACTTTGCATGATCTAATGTTTGAACTCTTAAACATCAGTGTCTAAGAAACGGTCATTTACCTCTGGTACACAAAATGATAAAAATTCAGTACTGTAAGGATTTACTAAAGTCAATTCCATTGTAAATATGGCTTTAATGTGGCATGCCCTCTGTCTCCTCGTGTCTGGAGTCTTGAGCAGTAGCTGTCAGTGCTGTTTGGAGGAGGTTTGGACCTTATGAACATGGGGCCTCATCCATTGGCATATAGTCATAAAGTTGGAGTTTGGGAGCAGGGCTAGCATAGCCCTGCTTCCAGATAGGCTGTTCCCAGGCCACCAAGATACAAGCAAGCCAGACCATAACCTCTGGCCTACATGGATGGATCAATAAGAAGTCATGCCATTAGAATGAACTAGCCACTGAACTAGAAGCCAAAAATAAAGCATTTCTTCCTTTGGTTGCTTCTATCAGCCAGTTGTTCACAGTGATGGAAAATAGTTTATACAATAATATATTATCACACTAGTATTTACTATATGGTAATTAAATTTTAGTGACTACTGAGATCTTATCCAATAACATCCCTTTTTGAAATATAAATGAATATGATATTCTGAAGGGTAAATGTCAGAAGTGCTAGTCAGGTCCTGCTAGCTAGCATCATGTCATAACCTACCAAAAGAAAGGAGCCTAGCTATTCAATTTCACTCTCAGAGGACAGGTTTCCTTGCCCAGGATTTTGAGCCCATACTCAGCCCCCCTAAAGGTACTGGCCTCCCTTGCTGTCTCTGATTTAGTGTAACTTATGGGTCTGAGATTCCATAAATTTGTCATTTAGCAGGGCACCTTCTCCTGAAAGTGCTTCCACCAATGATCAAAAGAACAAACACTCTCAGGACACTTGGCCAATAGGCAGAGCAAGTGAGCCTTCGTGGGTGGACACAGCCATGTGATTGTTCATTGCACAGTTTGGTGAACCTTCCTTGAAACCTGGCCATCCATCTAACTCTAGGAAATAAAGAGTGAAGTGATTATTGGAATCAAATGGAACCTTATTACTTAGTTTCACACTTCCCCTGTGGCACTGACCAATAATCAAACCTACCAAGAAACAGTTCATTTGATAATAAATGAGGACATTTATTGCAGGACATTTCCTCGCTGTGTTTTACACACCTCTCTGAAAGATGTATAACACAAATAATCCCTAAACTCATGGGTTCTGTGCAGCATTAGCATGTCCCTTATATGTTTAGCTTTATATTCTTGTATCTCTGAGCTGGAAGTTTGTGTGTTAAAATGAGAATCATCCTGTGACTGGTACCCCAGGATTCATGTGGTTGGGGGTAAGTGCTGGAATGCTGTGTAGGGAGGGACAAGGAAACTCAAACAGGAGTAAACCAAGATACACTGCT
>JAQQSO010006625.1:0-11190 GCA_028658305.1 Pachyuromys duprasi
GGAGGGAGATGAGGGAGGGAGTGGGAGAGTGGGAAGGAATGAGGGAGGGGGCTACGCCTGGGATGCAAAATACCTAACCTGTGATTGATATAAAAATAAATAAATAAATAGATAGATAGATAGATAAATAAATAAATAAATAAAAGAAAAAAAGAAAAAGAAAATGTGGTATATTTACACAATGTAATACTACTTAGCTATTAAAAAATTAAAAAAGGAAATAATGAAATTTGTAGGAAAATGGGTGGAACTAGAAAAAAATCCTCGTGTGTGAGGTAACCGAGACTCAGAAAGACACACATAATATGTACTCACTTATAAGTGGATGTTAGCCATATAGTACAGGGTAACCATACAACAATCTGCAGACCCAAAGAAGATAAGTAACAATGATGGTCCAGTATTTATGGTTCTTCAAAAACCAGAAATCTTGAACCAGACCAACAAATTATTGCAATGGATATTTGCATGCAAAGCTGCCTGTGTGGTATGCATCAGCCTGGAACTTGCATTCCCACTCAGCCCCAGAACATACTGCCCAGAGACTCAGTCAATAGCCCTGGTTCTGAGCAATGAGAGAATGTCCAAGATGAACCTCCTCAAAAGATCTCTATGGACCATGCTGACCCTGAAGGCCATTTCTGTATACATGGTCTGCTGTCCCAGGCCATGTTGGATCCTGAGGCTCGTGTGGATGTCAGTGGTCCTACAGCATCCTGGAGCCATGTTGTGGTCCCTAAAGTCCATATTGATGCCCTTGGTCTTGGCTGCTACTTGAGGCAATGCTAATGTCCATGGGATAAACTTCTACTGGGGCCCATATTGATCTGAGTGGCATTTGCTGCCACCTGAGGCCATGACTGGGTCCATGGTATACTTCAGCCAGGGTCTATGCTGATGTCCATGTTATCACCAAAGGCCATGTGTACGTCCATAGGTCTGTGCTATTGCCTGCAGCCATGTGGATGTCCGTGGAACATGCTGCCATTGGAGATCATATTGATCTGAGTGCCTGTGTTGTCTCCTGTTCATGTCCTTAGCCTGTGGTGTTTCTGAGGGCTATGATCTGTCCATGGCCTGTGAAATGGCAAAGGGCTGTGTTGCTGTTCGTAGTCTGTACTGCCACAGAAGATCATACTGAGGTCTGTGGCATGTGCTGATGCCAGATACCATGTGTATATCCATGTTCTCTGCTCCCTCTGACTGTAAAGGGCAAGGAAACTACTTTTGCCATGCTATTGATGACTACAGACTCACAGTTGAGAAAGAACAACAGAGAAGGCTTTTGTGACAACCCCTACTTCCATCCCAACCCATTCATAAAAGTAACAGCCTAGAAAACAAAGGTAGAATAAACTGAAAACATGCACACAGAATTTTTAATACTATGTTTGCTTTGGACATAGATCCCAAATAATTTCTCTCAATTCAACTGGCTAATTTGTAAGAAGTTTAATAGATCCTATCAGTTGCCTCTTCAACAGCTGTCATCTTTCTTTTTCTATTTTCATTTATATACATATCATACGTGTGGTTTTTTAAGTCAGGGACTAGCCCCATACTAATCTATAAAGGTGAATCCTAAGCAGGCCATGTCTATTATGGTAGCCTAAAGCTGGCTAACTATTTATTCAGAAATGAGCATATGAAATAATAGTTGCCAGTGTGCTAAAAACCGTGAAGAATGACATCCTTGATGACACTAAAAATGGAGCTAAGAAAATCATTATTTCTCTTTCTTCATATCATCATATCTCCATGCAGTTCATAGAACTCCTAGTTTATCTGAAAGAATGGGAAAATAGAGCACAGTTGATCCCTTACAACTGCATTCTGACTTTTCTATTCATGCTATACAAAATAATAGTAGTAATAATAATAATAATAATAATAATAATGATCTTATTGCTGTAGCCAGCTTTTTCATGGATGTGTTAATTCTGTTAAGGGGGTTTTAAACAGTAGTAGGAAGTGTATCTTTCCTTCACATTGGCTGGGCACTAGGATGGGTATGGCTTGAATAGGTATGGACCCTGTAGACTCATGTGTTTGAATGCTTGGCTCATAGGGAACAGCACTATTAGTAGGTGTGGCCTTTATAAGAGCTATCATGGTCATGGTGTCTCTTAATAACAATGAAGCTCAAACTAAGACATTATTTAAAGGAGAAAATTTTTCCTTCGGTACATAACTTAAGAATGGATACAGGTCAAGATGCACTGGTTCAATAATGCCACAAAAGTTGTTGGAGTAATTAAGCCATATGTGACTGAAGTTAAGGCACAGTCTGTGAGGAAGGACCTATGTTTGACACTACTTATGTGGTGAAGAACCTGAGACTAGATAGGCCATGGACCTAGGAGAAAACCAAGTACAACTGTTATATTAAAGGATCATAGCAATAAAATGACTCCTAACAACATTTTCATATGCTCATAGAACATTGCCTTGCTCAGCCATAATCAGAGAATCTTCCTCCTGAAGTAAATAAAAACATAGAGAGACCAATGACTGAACAATGTGTAGAAAGTGAAAGGCCTAGGAAAACATGGTCTTAAATGAGCTGTCTCCACCAAATCCCTTCCCTTAGGCCTCAGAACAACATGGAAGAGGGAGTAGAAAGATTGTAAGAACCAGTGGGATTTGACACAAAAGGATTGTGACACTTATCAGCTCACAGAGACTGTGGCAACATGACAGGGACTGCACAGGTCTAAGGCAGGCAGGGTTATAGCACTGAGAGGAGAGGTAGACACATGTCCTATTCCTATCCCTAACTCAGAAACTATCTCCAACTGACAACCACTCAGAAAAGAAAACAAATTACTTATTTCCAGCAGAGGATCACTGAGTATACAAACCACACTTAAGGGTAGGCTCTATGCACTGAAGTAGAAGACCAACCCAAAAGGAACTAAAGGCTATTTTTAGAAGGTCTTTTTCTGTCTCAAAATGTTTTGTCTGTGTGTTATTTACTTATTTGGTAGGTTGCTTGATTTTGTTTTGGTTTTGGTTTTTAACCTTGTAAGTCTTTTGCTTATATATTATGATTTCTGGATTTGTGTTTTTGTGGGATTTCTGTATGTAAATGTGTGTATTTCTATGTGCTTCTTATGTCTTTACTTTGGTTCTTTTTTCAATTCATTTGTTTGTTTTGCCCAATTCTGTATTTTATTTTATTATTATTATTAGATGCCTGTTTGTTTTCTAGCGAGAGAGAACAAAAAAGGATGAGCATTTGGATGAGTGGTGGGGTAAAAAGAATCTTGGAGGAGTTTGGGAGTGGAACCCATAATCAGAATATACTGTATGAAGACATATCTATTTTCAAATATAAGGGGGTGAGGGATGGATACAGGGATAGAAATTCTGCCCAGCTGGTAAATGCTGTGCAAATGTGTCAAACTCCAGCACACAAGTAAGAAGCAAGCACTATATCACGAGCCTGTAATCTAAACTAATTCCATTAGTCTGAGGAAGTGGAAGCAGAAGGATCCCTCAGGCTTGCTAGCCAGCCTGTCTAGCCAATCTCCAAACTGCATTTAGTGAGAGAGAAATTCTGGCTCAAAGATGATGTAAACAGCAATTGAGAAAAACACTAGACATTAACTTCTGTCCTCCTTACATTCACACATACATAGTTACATGAGTATATACGTGTGTACATATACACACAGAGACACTCACTCACACAAAATAATTCAATAATATTAGGCATGGCAGAGGGAACATGAGAGAGCCGGTCACATAGAGAGCTGGCCCATTGTCATGAAGCAAAAAGAAAAGAATGCTGGCTCATAACTTTCTCAGTTTTCTCCTCTTTCTTCAATCCAGTAGCCAACTCCATGGGATGTTGCCAAACATATTGAGGGTGGATCTTCAACTGTATGTTAAATATCTCTGAAAATAATTTTACACACACAGACACACAGTATGTCTCTTATGTGATTGTAAATCTAGTCAAGCTGACAATATAGAGTAACTATCACAAATATTATTTCATGTTTTCTAACTTGCAATCCAAGGAATTTTTTACCGTATTCAATAGAATTCCAAAAGCTACTTTCTTATTTTATCCCTCTGTTTCAATATTGGCCCCTTAATTGAGTCTTAAGTGATAAGTAGAGATGACATAGGGAAGCTGGTAGGAACCCCTAGCGGAGAAATCAGCTAATGGTACCATTACAAAGACACATTAAACAGCTTGCTTCAAGGGAACTTCAAGTGGCTTCATTTGCTGAAATAATAATATGGAAAGAGCACCAAGAATGAAGTTCGTAGAGGAGCACAACAAAAGAACTGCCTGCCAAGTGTGCTGTTCTGTCTTCCTAAGAGGCCAATGAGAAGCAGGGTAAGTAAGAAACTTAGGATTCATTTTATTGCTATTCGATTTACAAACATATTATGTTCGTAAGACTTCTAAGCAATGGAGGAACTATGTACCTAAAACCTCACTCTTATTTTGAATGGTATAAAAATATAAGATGGATCAATGCATATATTGATAAGTATCTAGAGTTTTTAAAACTAAGTAATATGTATGTGGGCATTCACTGAATAAACCTTTGTTTTCTTTGTAGTATTATACTTCTTATACTAAAATGATATAAAAAGAATTAATTGTGTACCTATCATGCATATATTTACTATTTTTCACAAAAGGAACAAAATGAAACAAAAGTTGGCTCATTGTTTTAAACTACAATAATGAAAATTTTTACTTAATCTAAGAGAAATCAAGTAAACTGTTGGTCCCTACTTTTTAGATAATTAAGTTGAAAATGTGGCAATCTTTAAACATTCTTCTTACATCCAAAACACACATACCTTAAAATCATCGGCCTTTTACTGCTTTTTATTTTGAGTTCATATCATTCCAACCCCAGATAAATTTCAAGATTCACCCTCAACAGAAAAATCCACAAGATGGGAATCATAGGAAGCCTAAGATGAAACTGTGGTGATTAATAATTGAAGAAATGTATCTTAAAAACCAGTATTTTAATTCTTAGGTTATTCTTTTTTTCTTTTGTCTTTTCTGGTATTCAGAGAAGGTTATAGCTTAGTGCAATCAAAGTGATATTTAAAATTTTTAAATATATACCTTTCTCTTGTAATAGTAGAAGAATCTTATTACTTGATCATTCAAATACTGAAGATCTATTTAGTTACTGATTTCTTGAAATTCATCTGTGTAAACACATTTCGTGCATGAGTTTTGTTTTGTTTGTTTCTTTAGCCCAGATTGAAGATATTCTCCAAGTAAGGAGACAACATCATTCAAAAGATGTTCTGATTAAGTGTAGGATTGATTTTAGAGCAGTGGTTCTCAACCTTCCTAATACTGTAACCCTTTAGTACAGTTCTTTGTGTTGTGGTGACCCTCAACCATAGCATATTTTCATTGCTACTTCATAACTGTAATTTGTTTTTGTTATGAATAATAATATGAATATCTGTGTTTTCTAATGCTCTTAGGTGACCACTATGAAAGGGTCATTTGACCCCCCCAAACAAAGGGATTACAACCCACATGTTGAGAAAAACTGTTTTGGACCACTAAACTAGAATGAATGTGAGAGGGAATTCTATGGAAAACCAAAATAGAGTGTGTGGTGATTTAAGTAAGAAATGTCTTTCATAGGTCATGTATCTGACCACTTGGTTCGAAGTTGGTGAAATTGTTTAAGGAGGTTATGGGAGTTGTAACATTTGAAGCCTTGCTGAAGGAAGTACAATATTGGGATAGATTTTGAGAGTTCATGCCTTGACCACTTTCAGTTGGCTCTCTCTATTCCATGGATGTGAAAGGATACGTGTTTAGCCAACTTCTTGATGCCATCCTTCTCTCACCGTTATAAACTTCTGTAAGCCAGAATAAACTCTTCCTTCCATAAGTCCCTTCTAGTCATGGAATTTTTATCAGGGTAGCAACAACAATTATATGATACATAGGGCATAGGGAATGCAGCTGAGAAGCTACATTAAAATCTAAAAAGCAGCTGTGTGGCAGACTTGAGAAAATGGAACTAGGGGAAGATTTTGGGAAAACTTAAAAGCAATGCTTAGTAAGAATGATGACTGAGAGATGCATGAAGAAAAAGAGAAAGAAAATGAAGAATGATCTTTTAGTAAGAAATAAATGTATGAGAATTTAATATATGTGAAAATTCTTAACATTAATATATATTGGACTATGAACATTGTATAACTTTTTATCTTAGCTTTTCTCAGTTATATTTAGACAACACTATTTGCCCAACTATCCTTCAGTGTTATGGCTATAAGCATCCTCATTATATGAGACCACACACCCAGAAGTTCACTGAGTCATGGGAAGAGCCTAATAGATCCTAAGCAATAGTCGATACAATAAAATATGGCCTTGCCTAGCTTTGATTGCATATCCTGTGTGCAAACCTATTCTGATGATTCCTCAGGACTCTTGTGAGTGTGTGTGTGGTGCGTATGTGTATGTGTGTGTGTTACCCCAAAACACCTCCCTTAGACTCAGAAATACATCCTATGCTCAGGTCTAGCCTAGTGAGTCTCATCCAGCATAATGGCAACACCAACTCTCATGCCAACATGGAAATGTGGAATTTCATTAAGTCCCACCCCTAGATGAAGGGCTACAGATTGTCAATGGTTACTGAAAGATGGAGAATTAGCTTCCTCCAAGGATGAGTCTTAGGTGTCCGATGCTAAGAGAGTCAGCCATGCATACATGTACATGTGGTCAACACTAACTAGACACAGTAGATTGTCCATACATGCAACAAATAATAAAAATGACAATGAATTTGGGGAGGGTTGGGGAGAGGTCAAAGTGGGAGTAATAGAGATAGGGTACTCATATATGTTGTTCTCAAAAATGATTAACATTTTTTAAAGAATGTTAATTTAGTAGCAAGTTGTTCAGTTTCCATGTGTGTGTAGGCTTTTTGCTATTTTTGTTTTTGTCGAGGTCCAGCTTTATTCCATGATGATCAGATAAGATACAAGGGATTATTTCAATCTTCTTGTATCTGTTGAGGCTCACTTTGTGACCAACCATATGGTCTATGTTGGAGAAGGTTTCATGAGGTGCTGAGAGGGTAAATTCTTTTGTGTTTGGGTATAACGTTCTGTAGATGCCTGTTAGGTCCATTTGATTCATGAACTCTGTGCATGGAATATTACCAAAGATGTGGGAAATAGTAAGATAGGGAGAGGACAGGAGCTCCACAAGAAGAGCAACAGAACCAAAATATCTGAGCACAGGGGTCTTTCCTGAAACTGATACTCCAACCAAGTACCGTGCATGGAGAAAACCTAGAACACCTGCACAGATGTAGCCCATGGCAGTTCAGTATCCAAGTGGGTTCCATAATAATGGGAAGAGGGACTGCCTCTGATGTGAACTGATTGGCCTGCTCTTTGATCACCTCACCCTGATGGGGGAGCAGCCTTACCAGGCCACAGAGGAAGACAATGCAAACACTCCTGATGAGAGCTGATAGACTAGGATCAAAAGGAAGGAAAGGAAGACCTCCCCTATCAGTGGACTTGGGGAGGGGCATGTGTGGGGAAGGGAGAGGGAAGGTGGGGTTGGGAGGAGGGAGGGGTTTATGGGGGATATAAAGTGAATAAAGTGTAATTAATAAAAAAAATTTTAAAGTGAAAAAAAAGAATGTTAAATGAGTACTGGGGAAAGAGTCGGCTGAATTCTGTGTAAGCTTTAATAAATTATTTAACCTTTGTGACCTTCACTTTTCTTATATAGAAATAAAATTATACTGAAGATATAATCTACCAGGTTCCTCATCATCCTAATTTTATTAAAAGGCTCAAAAATCAATTGAGTCAGGGCAGAGCAACTCTGTAAGAGCAGTGAAAGGGTTAAGGCACTAAATGAATAATATGACAGGTCATGAAGATGAATTAGCTGCAGGAGAGTCAACAGTGTAAATTACTATAGGCTTGAGAGCTTTCCATAGTCCCATCAGCACCAAGAGGAAGCATGTGCTAATGATACCATCGGGAATAAATCTGCAGATTGCTGCAAAAGCAGCAGGCAATGGAAACTCCAAATTTACACTAATGTAATCTGAATGCATGCCAGAATCAGCCCAGTGAAGGTCCTTTGGACTGGTTGACAGCACTATGAAAAGTTGAGAATGAAGGCTAAATAATATAGTATAAAGTCAAACAAATACATGTCTCCTCGTTCTCTCAGAAAAATGAATATTCCATCAGTGAGTGCCTGTTCCCAACTAAACAAAAGTATTTCTCCAGTCATGTTGCCAGTCATGTGTAAATAGTTGAGACTCTCTTACTTTTGAGCAAGTAAGAAAAAAAAAACAGCATTTGTCCAGCTCATTCCCATTCTTTCCAGCTTCATATTCAGAATTAAAGGAGATTAGCTGGCAAGGTTATGAGGAAGACACGTGTTGTGAAATAGAAGAAAAACAGAAGCACAGAGCCAGTAAACTGAGGCTGGAATCCCTAATTCTTACACAAGAGTTTAATTAGGACTGAAATACATACAGAAAGAATCCATATATTTCAAGTTAAAGAGCCAAGTAAAACAAGGACCTGATTGCTTCAGAGTAGGAAACTAGGCTATGTGCTCTCTAGATATGTTTCTTTTTGGACATAAGTTGCATGGAATGTGCTTGGAAAACATAAGCAACACATATATATACATGTATGTGTATGTATGTATACATATATGTGTATATGTATGTATATATAGTGTTTGTATATATTCATTATATATGTAAATATATAACTATATATGCATGTATATATAATTTTTTCAAGTGGATTTATATACATAGTATGGTGCCCCACCTGGTGCCCTCCTGGCCAGTATATATAATGCTTCTTACACTTAACTTACCATTGTCCATATAGAATATGATCCCTAGTTCCTTCTTCATTTTTGTATTGCTTTTATTTTGTTATTTGCTATATTTGTGGAGCTGTTTCATTTTTCAGTGTTAAGTATTGAACCCGGGACCTTGTGCATGCTTGCCACTGAGTTCTGCCTCTAGCTATGTCTTCACCTTTTACACCTTGCTCACTCTGATACCCTACCAGTTCCGGCGCCAATTGTAATCCCCTGTTACTCTCATTCTGCAAACATGACAGACCATGACTACTAATTTAACACTTAGTCTTCTTGATTGGTTTATTTTTAGAAGAACTTTGTATTTGTTTATGTTCTGTAAACTAAGGAGTACTGTTTTTCTGTGTTTGTGTATTCTGTAACCCAAAGGGCACCTAACCCATAAAGAAATAGTTGATTAGTTGGTTTTGAAATACATCCTACACAAACAGCCTCAGGATCCTGTTCACCAAGAGTCTTAAATAAAAAAATATATAATAAAAAAATAAATATAAAAAGAGTTAAGAAAAGAGCCTTAACTAGCAAGCATGTCTTTCATCTTTCACTTATATAAAATATAATTGCAGCAATAGCACATGTTCTCTTCTTATCGACTCATTACAGCTGTCACTACCCTTGTGAAGCACACACCTAGCACTTCATAACCTAAGTCACACATTTAAACTCAGAGCAGCCTCTTATTATAGTGATAGAGGAAGAGTCTTGACTGTGTAAGAAATGAATGTATACGGAGAGAAGAGGCTAATCGACGGGGAACAGACTAAGATATGATCCTGTATACAATGAGAAAATGAGTTTTGAAAAGTGGTGACATCCTGAAGGAGACTAGAAAACAATCTTGTGAAAGTATCAAGATACCTCGAAACAGGACAAAAAGCATTCTAGATAACAGCAGAAAACTGCACTAAAAACTTACCTCAACACAAGTGTCAAGAATTCAGGCAAAGTACCCTTAAAATACACAGACTGAAACATTCTTAATCTTCATTTCAAATCACTAAAGAATGATAATCAGAGTGCAAGAAGCAACTTTTTGAAAACCATGCACCATTCACTTAGTTTATCTTCAATGTCTCTAATGCTGATGAAATAATGTATGTTGGGGTGGGATACAATATATTCATTATAACAGATACTTTCCTCTGTGCATTGCATAATTGTATCAGAACTTATATACAAGTCATTATCCAACTAACCAACGCATTTATGATATCAGCTTCAACAAAACTTGAAAGCACTAAAAGGCAAGTGCTGTTGTCAATCATTTGGAAATACTAAGTCACATCAATTGTGACACTATCCATATCTCACAAATAATTAATTAAAGATAAAAGCAAATTACCTTCTCTGAGTTCATTCTTTCCTCAGGTCAGCTGAAATGGAAATAACATTTGAACTCAGCATATCTGACTTTATAGTCCTAGGTCTTTTGCGTTTGCCCCAACTTTCTTTAATTCTGCCTTTTTTTTTAATTTATTTATTTTTATCTCAATCACAGGTTAGGTACTTTGAATCCCAGGCGTAGCCCCCTCCCTCATTCCCTCCTACCCTCCCAATATGGCAGGTCATGAAGATGAATTAGCTGCAGGGAGAGTCAACAGTGTAAATTACTATAGGCTTGAGAGCTTTCCATAGTCCCATCAGCACCAAGAGGAAGCATGTGCTAATGATACCATCGGGAATAAATCTGCAGATTGCTGCAAAAGCAGCAGGCAATGGAAACTCCAAATTTACACTAATGTAATCTGAATGCATGCCAGAATCAGCCCAGTGAAGGTCCTTTGGAGTGGTTGACAGTACCATGAAAAGTTGAGAATGAAGGCTAAATAATATAGTATAAAGTCAAACAAATACATGTCTCCTCGTTCTCTCAGAAAAATGAATATTCCATCAGTGAGTGCCTGTTCCCAACTAAACAAAAGTATTTCTCCAGTCATGTTGCCAGTCATGTGTAAATAGTTGAGTCTCTCTTACTTTTGAGCAAGTAAGAAAAATTCCAACAGGAGGACATCACAATTTTGAACATTTATGCCCCAAATACAAGGCCACCTACATATGTAAATCAAACAATATTAAAACTGAAATCACACATTGATCCCAACACCCTAATAGTGGAGATTTCAACACTCCACTCTCACCAAGGGACAGATCATCTGCTCAGAAGCAAAACAGAGAAACAAGGGCACTCACAGACACCCTAAATCAAATGGACCTAATAGATGTCTACAGAACTTTTCACCCTAGATCAAAAGAGCATACATTCTTTTCAGCACCTCATGGAACCTTCTCGAAAATAG
>JAQQSO010006626.1:0-11189 GCA_028658305.1 Pachyuromys duprasi
GCCTTGACTAATACACCTGACTAATAAGGCACAGAGAAGGGAGCCTCAGACTTGTGGGTGTATTGGAATGACTTGCTAAAATGCCAGGTGCTGGCTTCTCCTCCATAGTGTCTGATGTGGTAAAGTAGGGTACGGCTCAATAATGTCTGTCTTTGAAATGGGTGTTGATACCAATGGGACTGAAATCACACATTAGTAGTCACTGGGGTAGACCCTGCCAATCTTGGATGAGTGAATGAATGAACAGAATCAGATTAAATTTCTTCAATCCATAAAATAAGAGAGCAAGTCTGATGGTCTAAGCTTGTTAATTACAGCTGCTTGGAAGGCTGAGGCAGAAGGATCACAAGTTCAAGTCCTTTCTGAGTGAATTCAAGGTCCGCCTAGGCTGCATAGAGATATTCTGTCTCAAGAGAGTTAAAAGAAGCCTGGCGATGTAGCTCAGCGTTTACTCAGCCAGCACGTGTGAGGTCCTCAGCACAATGTCTAGTCCTACAAAACAGACAGAATGAAACAAAACCATAAAACAATGAGATGGAATGGTCTCTGAGATGTATTTGTGTCTATGAGTCTAAACTACAGCATGCCCTATTATGTAGTTTTGTATTTATTTGTTATGTGTGTGCATGTGGGGGTGAGGCACATGCAACACTTGGTTCTCTCCTTTCATCATGTGTGGTAGGAGGATGGAACTCAGGTGGGCAGGTGTGGTAGCAAGCATCTTCATGCTGAGCCATCTTCCTAGCACATGTATGTGTGTGTACATATATATATATATATATATATATTCAATCAAATAAATACTTTGGTATTTACAGAGAGTGCTTTTATCCTTTTGAATGGATGAATTTACAGGGTAGGATTTCTGTCAACATACAAGTGGGAATCTGAAGATGTGAAATTGGACCTCCACGCTTTTATCAAGACGAGAGACCTTCTTAAACATGGGTTGTCCATATTCCCATACTCAACAACTCAACAAAACCAGAGATAGAGGGGGGAGAGAGAAAGAGAGAGAGAGAAACAGCTCATTCAAAATTTTCCCACATATCTTTAAAAGGTAGAAAGAGAAAGGATGAGGCATTTTTTTTTCTAAAGGAAAAGTGTGGGTGGGCTAACACCAGGAACTTTGGAGCACATTTACCCAAATTGTTAGAAAATTCCAACCTCAAGAAAATATTCACATGTGAATAAAGTGTAATTAATAATAATAAAAAAGAAAATATTTACCCAACTCATACTTACCCAGAACAACCAGGTACATGGCTGGCCAAAGGAGTCAAGGCTTCTTGGTCGTCAAGCTCAAAGTCTCAACACAGAGGCCCAGGCAGGCTGATGTCACCACAGGTTGGGGGCTAGTTGTCAACATTTGCAGCCTCAGCAAAGCCCTGCTTCTTCTAAACGACCTCCATGCTGTTGGCTAAGGGAAGGCCGATGCAAACAGGAACTGCTGCTGGCACCCTTGAAGAGAACTCTGTCCAGACTTGGGGATTTCCTGAATTTCATCTTGAGTGATTTGCTATTATTTCTGTCTAAACCTATTATATCGTAAGCTGCTTTGCAGTGGGCTAGGTCTCAGTCATCACTGTAGTCCACACAGTAAATATCTGCCAATCACAGGCTCAGTACATATTTATGTTCTAAAACCGAACACTAATGATTGTAAATAGAGTTCATAATAGCTAAGGTAGAAGCTTCTAAAAGAGAAAGACAGGCACAGTAATGTCCACACTGCTGAAATAAGGCTTTTATTCTACCCTATCTCGAACATTTTGATCCATTGCCTACCATGGTTTGGTTATGTCTGTTGACAAACACACATTTGTGAAAAACCCAGTTCAGTCATTGTCTCCTCTGTAACATTTTCCCCCTTTGCAGTATCTCTATCCTTTAAGTATCCTTATGCTTTTTTTTTTCGTGAAGGGAGACTTAATTGTTTGCAGATCTGTGGACTATGACCTAGCCAAGGAAAGAGTCTATACTTGACATTTTGAAATGAATTTGCAGTCACAGTGTGGGCCAAGCAGGCAGCTGCTGTACCGTGCGGATTCACAGGTTCCAGGAACCTCCCCTGCAGTCTCCCCGCCTGCTTTGGGATTCTTGCACATGCTGTATCTCAGAGTTGTGCCTCCTACTCAGCTCCTTGAGGAAGGTCATTCTTACAGTGCCAACAAACATTTATTTTAGAGCTCAGGAATTTAGACCTCTGCTTTTAAGGCTGTTTTGATAGAAAAAGAACTCAAGGGCTAAAGAGGGACAGAGGCTTGAGGGAGGGTGGAGATAACGGGCTTATCTTCGGCCAGCAGAGATAAACTTTGCTAAGGTTCTGGTTTCTTTGAGTTGAAATTTCTAAAGGAGTAAGTTCAGTGAAAAACCCAATGCCTACTGGAGCTCACGCTCACCTCTTGGGGGAGGGGCTACAGAAGGGACAGTGACAGTGTTCCCATCGTTCACATGTTGAAGCTGATCTGAAATGGCTGAACTTCTCAGCTGTGACACGGTTGCAGATACGCCCCTCTTGCCTTGAGTTTGGCCGAAGGCAGCCACATTTAAAGACATATTTAACAATTTCTGGGCTTTTCTGGGAGGGATCATTGACTCACTTCTGCACCTGATCTGGAAGCTGTGCCAAGTGGACATTGCTGAGGTCTTGATTTGCTCTTACCATTATCTATTGGCAACCTCGTGATGGATTGTTTTCCCTGGGCCAGGGTCAAGAGAGGCTAGTCAGTGAAAAACATTCTCTCTGTCTTTTTTTTCCTCCCCTTTTCAGAAAAGGGCATCTTGCCTCTGCTTGTTGCCATGGCTGAATCTCCATCCAGACATAGGAAATCATTTGCTTTTAATTATTTCGTTTCTAGGTCTGACCAGAATGAACTTTGTATTTTGTGTTTGTGAATTCTTTAAATGCATGTCTTGGTAACTACTTTCAGGGTTGAAATACCTAAAAGAATGTTGCTAAGCCGTTTCAAGTCGATGGAAATAAGAAATGTAAGATGGAAGAGAGAGCAGGTAAATATCAAATATATTGGGCCGATTCATACTTAATTTTTAGAGATTTTTACTTTACCTGAATAGGAAACAAATAGTCATTGACCTTTTACTGTATGTGTATGCTTTTTTTTTTTAATAGATTACCACCTCTTATACATAGTTTAGCAGATTTTCTCAATATGTTAAACACACCAATATTGTATTCCTAAACCTGTCTTCCTTGTTTTTCCACAGAGTGGAGCTAGAGCTGCACTGAGATGATGCAGACAGGTTTCCAAAGATGAAAGATGGAGTAAATGATACCGAGAATTGACCAGGAGTTTCTGTTTATCGATTGTCTAAAGAAAGGAAATAAGTCATCAGGCTTAGTCTGAAGATCAGGGTGCTGAAATCAGGCCCTTGGATCGTAATCCAGTGGGAATGAAAGATGAATGGTCTGTGGTGTGTGTCTGTGATAAGTCATCTCTTTACTTTGGAATACAGTCTTATCATGAGTGGTTTGAAATATTCCCGTCAAAGAGATAGGTTGTTTGTTTTTGAAAATAGTGCCTTCGATATGTGCTGTGTCTAACAAAGCATTGGCACTTAGTATTTTGAAGAGGAGGTCTGTTGGCAGGGGCCACTCAGTTACTTGACAAGTATGTTCTGTGCCAGGAAGTGGTCCAGAACATGTGGACAGAGCGTAGGATGGACTCTGCCCATAGGCGCTTCTGCTTTAGTGGAAGAAGACATGATAGAAGTACCACTATTGGGATGGTAAAGTACACCATCACCTTAGAGACTAACTAGAGGAATGATGTCTTTATTAAGGTCTGCATACAGGAAGGAAAGCATTAGACAAACTTGAGAGAAGGCAGGTGTTAAACTCAGCTAAACAAAACATGGCCAAGCGGCTGGGATGTGCTGGGCAAGCCGGTGAAAGGAGATGTAGCTGTAAAGACAGGAAGGCTGAGCACCTGGAGGCTCTGTGGCCTTGGAGAGGAGGGCATGTCACTGTAAGTTGCTGGAGGTTTCATACTTGGAGGATGAGGAAAGAAATTGTCTGCTATGTAGACAGGAAATGAGGGCTGAGGGTGTGTAGTGAGCTTAAAGTCGTTAGCACTGAGGATGACATGATTAGTTTAGGGACACTACAGTCAAGGCTGTGGGCAGGCTGTAGACTGTGAAAGGCAGAGACCACCAAGGGGTTCTGTTGTTGTTTTATGTGTATGTGTTCATGTGTGTGTACGTGTGACTTTAGGCACACATCATACGCATGTTGACATAGCATATCTTCTTCAGTTGCTCTCCACTTCATTTTTCTAGTAAGTTTTATAAATTCTTTGAGAATTTTATATAACATGTTTTGATAATTTTCATCTTTTCTTTCTCAACTCCTCCCAGATCCACCTCCACCTCCCCACCCATGCATCCAACTTTGTGCCTTCTATTTTCCTCCTCCTTCTTGTTTTTTTTTTAAAGCCCATTTTATATCACTCAAGCACACTTGGATGTGGGGCCAGCCCCAGAGCATGGTTTATCTACCAGGGTTCATACCCTTAAAGAAAACTGACTCTTCCCCCCCCCCCCAAAGCTAGCAAAGCCCCACTCTCTGCCTGTGTTCTGGGCTTTGTCTGCCTGAGCTTCTGCAGGTCTTGAGCATGCTGTCATAACATCTGTGAGCTCATACGTGCAATTGGGCTGTTGTGTTTCAGGAACCACTGTTTCCTTGTAGCCACCCACCACCTCTGGCTCCTAAAATCTTCCGGCCCTCTCTTATTGATGATTCCTAAGCCTTGCGGGCAGGGGTGTGATGTTGGTGTTCCATTTGGGGATGAGCGCTCTGCAGTCTCTTACCCTCTCTTGAAGTTGTGGGTCTC
This sequence comes from Pachyuromys duprasi, assembly GCA_028658305.1. Classification (NCBI taxonomy): domain Eukaryota; kingdom Metazoa; phylum Chordata; class Mammalia; order Rodentia; family Muridae; genus Pachyuromys; species Pachyuromys duprasi. The sequence continues at coordinate 4,854 of JAQQSO010006626.1, forward strand.
TGTTAATTGTCTTCTGCTGCAAGAAGAAGCTTCTCTGATGAGAATTAAGAGGTACTGGCTTATAGTTATAAAAATAAGAAACTAGGGGCTAGAAAGACGGCTCAAAAGTTAAGAGCACTGGCTGCTTTTCCAGAAGTGCTTTTCCAGAAGTCCCAGCAACCACATAGTGACTCATTACCATCTATGTTATAGATCTGGTGCCCTCTTCTAGTATGCAGGTACACATGCATGCAGAATACTATAAATAAATAAATAAACCTTAAAAATAAAATAAGAACCTAGTGAGAGTTTATTACTATATCCATTTAGCAGGACAATTGCATTAGGTTCTCCCCTAGGGCTAAAGTCATGTCTTGCCTCTAGTTCTTGACTCTAATAATGGTGCTGGTTTATGAATTCCATTTCACAGAGCAGACCTAAATCCAATCAGAAAGTGTTCGGTTGCTTCTACATTTCCAGCCTTCCTGTCAGAGGGCATATCTTTCCAGGCTAGTCATCACTGTAGCCCACAGGGCTCTCAGCTGGGTAGGACTGGCAGTTACCTTTCTTCTCTGGTGCTGTCCTTGCACTTTCCAGCACTGTGGACACTGGCCCATACGAATGAAACTTTGAGGTGAGTACCAGCTTGATCTTTCCATGTTCTATGACTTAGGTACATGTTATCTTCAGCAATAAGAGTTTTACCATCAAGTTCTGGGAGGGTAAGCAAAGCGTAATGGCAATAGCCTATAATGTTAGGAGGTGTGGGCTTTGTAATTCCCTGGCCAACAACTCCATAAATGGTAACTGAGTCCAGGCAATGGGCTACTTCTTTGTTGGCCTGTGATGTCCCTGTTATAAAATGGCTCCATTTAAGCTCTCTTAAGTTCATGTATATGTATGTGTATATTTATATGCATGTATTTTAGGAAGCATCTACAGTACAAGGTTTCCATTAGGATTTTTTTGGAAAGATTTTTATTTTATTTTATTTTTTTTAAAGATTTATTTATTAAGTATACAATGTTCTGTCTACATGTACATCTGCACACCAGAAGAGGGCACCAGATCTCATTATAGATGGTTGTGAGCCACCATGTGGTTGCTGGGAATTGAACTCAGGGCCTCTGGAAGAGCAGTCAGTGCTCTTAACCTCTGAGCCATCTCTCCAGTCCCCTGGAAAGAATTTTAGAATTAGTTATTCCTCCCCACACTCTTCTCCACTACACTGCCTTTCCATGCCCCCATCCATTTAACCCTTCCTGTTCATTATTCCTATTTCCCCTTTTATATCACTACATTATACCTACCCTCCTTGGAAGACCCTCCCCCACTGCCCTTGAATAGTTTCCTAGCCTCGATGGGTTTTTCAAATGAAACATACACAACTGAGGATCCAAAACATATATCCATGTTTGAGAGAAAGCATGTGATATTTGACCTTCTGAGCCCAGGTTCCCCCATGTGATAGTTTCCTGCTCTATCTGTTTTCCCAAAAATTTCATAATTTTGTTTATCTTTCTTTTTTAAGTTTGAGATGGGTCCTCACTATGTACCCCTGACAGGCCTAGAACTAGATACATAGACCAAGCTGGTAAGGAACATTGGTGAGCAGGTAACTCTATTCACAATGTCTAGGAAATGGAAATAGCCTAAATTTCCTCTATTAGGTGAATGGATAATGAAAATGTTACACATTTATGCAATGGGTGGGTATTATTCATATATTATAACAAATCATAATAATAATTATTTGTTTAGAAAAACAAAGTTGCCAGGTATACAGACCTTTAATCCTGCTCTTGGAAGACACAGATAAAATCCCTATGAGTTGAAGCCAGCCTGGGAGGAATGGGTTTATTTTGCTCAAAATTCTAGGTTGCAGTGTATCACAAAGAAAAAGCAGGGCAGAAACTCAAGGAGGGCAGGAACCTAGAGTCAGGAGCTGATGTAGAAGCCATGTAGGAACACTGTTTACTGACTTGCTCTCCATGGCTTATGCATCCTGCTTTCTTTATCTTTTTCCTTTTCTTCCTTTTTTTTCTTCCTTTCTTTATTCTTTCCTTCCTTGTTTTGTTTTGTTTTAAAACAGGGTTTCTCTGTGTAGCCCTGGCCATCCTGGAACTCACTCTGTAGACCACGCTGGTCTCAAACTCACAGAGATGCGTGTGCCTCTGCCTTCCAAGTGCTGGGATTAAAGGCGTGCTTCACCATCACATGGCAGTCATCCTGCTTTTTTTAGAGCATCCAGGACCACCCTCCCAAGGGTGGTACCGCCCTCAACAGGCCGGACTCTCCCATGTCCATGGCTAATGAAGAAAATGCTCCAAGGGCTCACCTACAGCCTAGTCTTGAGGGTACATTTTCTCAATGGAGGTTTCCTCTCAGATGACTGTAGCCTGTGTCTAGTTGACGTACACCCAGCCAGCACAGATACTTTGGCTTCTTTCATCCTTGTTTACACCCTCTTTATCTCCATCACTTGTCTTATCTCCCTAGCCAAGACTTCAAACACTGTGCTGAACAGGAGCAGACATCTTGTCTTGTTTCTGATTTTAGAGGAAATGCTTTGAGGTTTTTCTCCTTTTCTTTTTTTTTCTTTCTTCCTCTCTCTTTCTTTTGAAAGCACCTGTTTTGAAGGTGGAGTTTCTTGGTTTGCTTATACTGATTGGATTGCAAGCCCAGGGATCCTCCTGTCTCTGCCTCCTGAGTCCTGGGCTTACAGGTATGCATTGTTGCTCCTAGCTTTCTTCATGGGTGCTCTGTATCTGAACTCCAGTCCTCATTCCTGCAAGGCAAACACTTTACAGACTGAGTCATCTCAGTAGGCCCCAAAGATTTTTATCTGACCTATGAGGATGCGGTGATACTGTTGCCTAAGTTTCTGGTGATACTGGGGATAAATTATGTGGAAATGATTGTCTTCAGGGTTCTTAGGTCTGTTTAAGAGAACTAGGCATTCTGTATTAAGTTTTCCCATTTGTTTAGTTTAAAAAGTGAATAAATAATTTTAGCTAGTGATAGCCATTGAGGACTGTTATATGATGGCTTATTCCCTAGTATTTAGTGTCCTGTGATTTATGACCTATGTGACATACTAATACTAGTATATGATTTCTGTAATTGATTTTTTTATGACTGAATGATACTAAGAAGTCAAGATTTTAACAAATTTACTGCGTAACAGAGGACTGGATTACAATCAATGGCTTGTTAGTTGGTTAGAACTCTTTTGGATTGTTAAGAGAATATAAACATTAGTCTTATGAATTAGAAAATAAGCTGGGTGGAAGTGCACACACCTTTAATTCCAGCCCATGGGAGGAAGATCTCTGTGAGTTTGAGGACAGACTGATCTACATTGAGTTCTGTGTAGCCAGGAATGCACAGAGACTCTGTCTCAAAAAGCCAGAAACAAAAAATAAAAAAATTAAAAAGCGTTTACTTGAGCTTCTGGTTTCAGAGAATGAAGGTCCGAGATGGTGAAGAAAAGGCACGGTGGCAGGACTAGCAGGGCAGGTGGAAGGACTCACATCTCCTTCCACAAGCAGGAGAGAGAACGAACTCAAAATGGGTGAGTGCGCGTTTTGAAACCTCAAAGCCCACACCCAGTGACTGAACTTCTCAGAAGGTCACACCTCCTAGTCCTTTTTACCCACACAGCCACTAACTGAAGACGAAGCAGTTGAGGACCTGAGCCTCTCTGTGGGAGCACTCACCGTCTCATTCAAGTCAGCACAATGATGATGCTTGAGTCCTGTAAATATTGATAGTTATATTAAGATTTCCTCCTGTGACTACGAACTAGCCCTGGGCAAAGTCTTATAAAAATAATCATATTTATTAATTTAATTTATTCACCCAGTGAAAAGGTATCTGCTGTTTTAGGTGTTCTTTCAGTCTCTTTGGATACGAGGAACTACACTGTCCATTGTTATTATCTAGCGGATATTATTAACTTCCTGTAGTTAACATGAGTAATGGCAAGTGGATTGGTTTGGTTGGATCAAGTCTGAAAGGTTTTGTGACAAGTCTGAAAGGAGGGAGGTATTACTTTAATCGATGATCTTGAACCATTGAAGGGTTTTTACATGTGGGATTGATCAATCCATTTAGCCTTGCACTTTAGAAAAATCACTGTAGCAACAGTGAGGATATGGAAATGCAGTTAAATAGGAATACTTTAACCCCTGCCCAGACCTGTGCCTTTCACTCTAGGCCTCCATCATATACAAAGTTATGACTTGACCACTGTAACTTCATTTAGCACCAAACTGGAAAAAAAATAAGTAGAAGAGACACCTGCAGCATTTTATAACCAAATGCTCCAAGATCAGAGTAAGAAAATTAGTCAGCTAATATAAGTAACTTCTCAATGTTATAGCTTAACTTTATCATATGCTATAACTCAAGCACATTTGCAGTGCAAAACTGACTGGAAGAATGTCTGTGGCTGAGCCCCTATATCACCTGCCTCATCATTTCATCTCTCTAATGCAGCAGTTCTCAGCCTGCAGGTTTGTGACCATTGAAAAACATATTCCCCCTCCCCCCATGGTATTAGGAACTGAGAAACCGCAGTAGCAAAATTACAGTTGTGATGTAGCAAGGAAAGTAATTTTATAGTTTGGTGTTACCACAACATGAGAAACTATATTAAAGGGTTGCAACGTTAGGAAGGTTGAGAACCACTGCTTTAGGGTCTTTCTTAAGATGGAAGCAAACACAGCCATGAGGACTTTGTGACCATGTTCACATGAGGTTTAACTATGGTCCATTAACTGTCTCTAGACCATTGAGGATCTTTTTGATGCTATTTGCTTTCTTCTCTTGATACCAAAAGAGTTTAGTTTTCCAGCCATTTCCTGGAGCAGCCTACTGGATTTTCTGATGGCCATGTGTGTCTTTTTGTAGGACATATGAATGCTGTGATTCAGGGGGCAGTGAACCCAGGCAGAAAGATTAAAGGTATTTCAGAGGAACAGATAGAGATTTCCAGTTTCTACTCCATAGCACTTACATAACGCCACCAAGAAAATGAGCGAGAATAGCATTCGTCAGTCTATGGCTTGTCATTCTCTCCCTCCAAAGCAGCTTCGGGAGGCTCCAGATGTGGTTCCCTTGGCACAAGTCTGGGCATGGTTTGGCATGTTCCTTAAGAAAACCAATCAGTTTTGGTACAACTTTTATCATTAATTCTTACCTTGCTAGTTTGTGAAGACATTCATTAGCTTTTCATAAACATATTTATTTAGATTAATTATTGCAGAAAAGATTCTCTAGGTGAAGTTTCAGTGCTCATGAAAGGAAATCAAATAAACATGCAGCTTCAGAGTGCCAGGGAGAGCACTGCATCTCGGTGATTCCTGTGGTGTCAATAAATGCATCAGGAGAGTTAAATCCAATATAATAACCAGCAGTAGTTGAAACACTCATTTGAAATGTCCTGGGGCTGGAATAAATAATGAATCATTATTATGAAGTGCCAGGTCCATGGGGAGTATGATCTTGCGACCAGCGAGAGATGGGATGAAAAGCATTTCTGTCCACTGAAGCCAAGTGAGAATATGGCATCAGTCATCAATCCAGTCACGTTGTAGGCTATGCAGTAGGAGACAGAGCCTCCTCCTCTCTGATACCTGTTGTCTGCTCCCATTTCTTATTTATTATGCTTTACATTTTCTGAACCCTGCTGGGTGTTCTTCTTTGGCCATAATGAGCTTTTCCCTCTAAAAGTTGTTGACCACCCTCCTTCCCACAGAGCTGCTGACAAATAAGACAAATTTAAGGCCAGACATGATAAGTCACGTGCAAGTAGAGCTGAAAATGCGTTAGGATTAAATAAGATAACTATGGGTCTACCATGCTTTAGTCCTGGTTCATACGAAAGAGATAGTACCATGCCTACAGGGCAGGGAGAGATGGGGACAGGCCTAAACCTTTAGAAGCTCTTAGGTTTGCTTCAACACATAGGCTGTCTATGCAGGTGTCAAGCCTGGAGCGATTTGGAGAATTTGGACAGACTTCACTGGGAGAATATTTGAAAAGTAGATTTAAGGTTAGAAGATGTGGCAGGAAGATTATGATTTTTAGTGCCAGGGCACATGATCCATGAATATCAGACGTCTATAAGCTTATGAACAGAATAAAAGGGATTTGTTGGGGTCTAGGCAAATTTTTTTCTCCTTTGGTTGCTTTTAGCAAGTCTATGAGATGGCATTTCCATTTATAATTCAATTCAGTGCTGGGGGTATAAATCAGTGGTTGGGTTCATGCTTAGCAAGCATGAGGCCATGGGATAAATCTCTAGCCCCCTGTAATAATTAACGACAATAATAACTATAATAATAATAATAA
>JAQQSO010006627.1:0-11189 GCA_028658305.1 Pachyuromys duprasi
GAAATTTCTCCAGGTAATAACTGGGTGTCCCTAGGGTTTTCCCACTTGATTTTCTCACCGTAGGAGTTCCGCTCACCTGGCACTCACAATGCTGGCGTTTTAGGTCCCAGAGTTCAGTCTCCTGGTCGCTGCGTTGTTTCTGCTCTCCTACTCCTCAGACACAGTGTTCTCTCGTGGCAGCCATCTTGGATCCCCCGCTCTTACATTTTTATACCCACTAAAACTATAAAACTAAGTAGATCATCAAATTAAAAATGAGTAAAGTATTAATCCATAACATTAAATACTTTTTGTTTCTTTGTATCATAGAATGGTTACCCCTTCTCTGGGATACTTAGGATTAAAGTCAGGGCTATATACTTGCTAAGGAAGTGCTATAACCCAGAACTAAAATCTCAGTCCTGTCTTAAAATTTTTCATTGAGACATACCAAATTTCCCAAGCTGTCCTTGAATTCACAGTATATCCCAGAAAGACTTTGAAGTAGCAATCCCTTTGTCTTATTCTCCTGAGTAGCTTGCATTACAGTGCATGCCACCACCTCATCAGTCACTGTGGTGTCCAGCATTAAAAACTCCCCACAGAGAAGTGATCCAAGATGGCAGCAACAATCAAACACTGTGTCTGATCAGCAGGACAGCAGTGACTGCACAGTGACCGACAGAACAAACTGTGGTCCCCAAAGCACCAGAATCTGTTTCCCAAGTGAGGAGACCAATGGTGAGGAAAACAAATGGGGCTAAAGTCAGGTCACCCAGTTAATCCCCAGAAAATTTCCCAGGTTCCTGCTGTCTAGCCACACACACCTGCGAGACGTTCTCACTGTCTCAGATAGGACTGTGAGCTTCCAAACACCAGCATCTGGGTCTCCAGAGGAAAGGAGACACCACGGTGATGGAAGCAAGCAGGTCTGACCTCAGCTCACCTGGCTAATCCCTGGAAATTTTCCAGGTTCCCGCCAGTGCACAGTCTTCGTTTATGGCCACTTCCTGCACATCCCCTCTCTAGCCTGTGACTACCTTCCGGGTAGCAGGGCCCCACACTCCAACCTCAGGCCTCCTGAAGCCTGGGAGCCACAAAAACAGCTCCAGAGGCCACTCAAAACTCAATCCGTCTCCCTAGGGAGAACAACCAGACCTCTGGGCTCAAGAAACCTGCGCCCACAGAGCATGATGTCTGAGCACAGTGTCTGGGCAGCTGTAGCTCTTTAATCTCAGAGGAAGAAAGCCAGTGGTGAAGTGGCTGCTCCTGGACTTTCCCTGTTGAGAGGAGAGTCCCTGGGCTCCAGAAGAGTGCAGTTATTCCACAGCATCATACATCTCAGGAGAGCCTCAGGTAAGTCCCTGAGAACCAGACCACCAGTCAGAGACCAGACCCACTGATCTGAAGAGGCCTTCTACAGGAACATCCAGTTTCTTGCTCAGGGCTGTTCCCCAAACGGCCGCCCCCAGGCTCTTTTGCCTGCTCTTCGATCGCTTCTCCTGGGCAAGACAGCCTCACAGAGGAAGAGGATGCAGGCAGTTCTAAAGAGATTTTTGAACTGATAGTCAGGGCTCCCCCTTTCTGAGGACTAGAGAAGGGGGATGGGGTGCAATGGAGGGAGGGTGGCATGGGGGAAAGGTGGGAGAGGGATATGATATGGATGTAAAATAAATAAATTAATAAAGAAAAAGGAAAAAAAATCCCCACAGAAAGAACCCACCTTAGGAAAGGTTTACTTTAGTTCACAGTTTCAGAGGGTTCCAGGCAAATTATAGTAGGGAGGAATGCAGAGTAGGACAGCCCCATTCATGGCTGCTGAAGCATTTGGTAGAAACTGTTCACATCATTGTGCACCAGGAACAACCACAATGTTACTGGAAGCAGGATCCAGCTATAATATCCAAAAGCCTGTCCTTAAAGAACTACTTATGCCAGCCAATTCTCCACATCCAAGAATCTACGAAATAGTGTCATAAGCCAGAGAACAAATATTTAAGAATAAACCCGGGGAGGATATTTCAAATTCAACCCTTACAACTGAATAATTTTTGAATACAATATTTACTACTCCAGTGGTTCCATCAGTCAGTGTGTGTCCTGAAATGGAAATTTTGAACCTGCTATTTAATAAAAAAAATTCTTCATTTGAACAGGTAAAACACACAACATAAAGCACTTTTGTAATTATCACATTTTCATTTTTATAAATATGTGGGAGGAAGAGACAGATGTATGTCTGAGAGTGCTAAGTCCTGGCAGCTCTACAGAGGAGATGGATGGCCGTGATACATAGAGACGCCCTATCTCAAAACAACAACAACAAAAATATTGCTCTGTATACATATTTTCCTCTTAGGCTTGGAAATTAATGGCTGACTAAAACTGCATGTCAAGGAATTCTGTGACTGCATGAACCTCAGAATCCACTGTAGTGTTTAGCTGTCATTTTCATTCTAAGAAACTGGCAAGACCTACCTCTTTCCTGACACACTTTTTTGTTTTTTTTCCCCCTCTTTCACCTGTTAATCTCTCCAGTTTCCTTTTCTCCTTCTAATTTATCTGACCTCGAAAGTCAGAGCTCTAGTACTGAATTTTAAATCTACCCAATTTTCTGAATCTCCAGCACCTTCTTTCTTATTTGTGCCTAAAAAGCCACATTCATGCTCTAAGATTTAAAATGTTTATCACTTACCATGTATTGATTTGCCAACTTCCTCCTCCTCCTTTTTCTTCTTCTGGTTCTTTCAAGACAGGGTTTCTTTGTGTAGCCTTGGCTGTCTTAGACTCTCTTTGTAGACCAGGTTGTCCTCAAACTCACAGCGATCCACCTGCCTCTGCTTCCCCAAGTGCTGGAATCAAATGTGTATGCCACCACACCTGGCTGCCTTCTTGTTAACTCCCCTTGCATGATTAATAGCTCCCGTGATTCTGATATTATACATATATATATATGTAAACATACATAATGAAAATAAACAGTGAACATTTTTGTAGCCTTATTGACTTTTTTCTTTTCTCCTCTAGCTCCTTCTCAGAGATTTTCTTATTGCATGCATGGCAATCTTTTACTGACTTTTCAGGATGCAGAAGATGAGACACTGTCAGCTACTGATTCAATATATTCCACTATCCCAAATCAAGTCTTCTGTATCCACCCTGAAAATACATTCAGACTCACACCCTGCATCTGTGTCATTCTCACTGAGTCATTAGCGTCTCTTTGTGATGGCAAGGAGAAACTTCCTTCACTGCCCTTGCTGTTGATATGGCCTCTGGCTCTCTGACTCACTGCCTCTTATCCTGTTGTCCTTTTTCTTTTGTTTTTTGATACACAATGATGCCCCCTCCCAAAATCTTACATCATTTTAATCATCTCTTCTAAGTTATCCAGCTGCCTCATCTCTATTTAATATGGTGCTATTCTTTCTTTCTCCTACTATGGTCACTATTCATCTACTCCAGCACAGACATATCTTTGCTTGTGTAACTCCGACAACAGCAGTCAGTGTCAGACATGTCGCTTGTCAGACAGGGTCAAAGCATGTCCTCTCTATATTCTAGCTTTTTGGTTGAATTAAGTTTTGCTCTCTTAAGTTCTTCATCCTCCTCTACTCTAAAATGCATTCTGTAATCTCTTTTTTTTTTCTCCAATCTCTGCTCCTAATCTGTCTTGTCCTGCTTGAATTTTTAAATCACATTTATTTTTAGCATTTATCTCTTCTCATTGAAATGAACACTGTAGAAACACTAATTCTATATAATTAGTTGTGCTTCATGCCAATATTTCTCAGAATGACTGGCCATTCTGATCAATAAATAGCTTGTGATAACATAAATGCAAAAAAAAATCTGTTACAGAGTATTAAATGAGGAGCCAATTGATGCTTCTAAGTTAGGGACAGCCATACATACTTATTCAAATATAAGTTATACAACTATAAAGATATCTCTGAAAACTTTTAGGGAGGAGAAGCACCATTACGGTTAATGGCATGGACTTGGTACTGAACATCCTGAGCTCAGGTTCTGGGTGTCACATGAGCTCTGTAGCATCGGTTTGCTTAACATTTCTAGGCCTTGGCTTCAGCTGCAAGAAGTAATGTTTTTTTTTATTACAGTGACAATTACATATGGCAATTCAGTAGACTGTAATCTGTCTTCATCACCTACCAGGTTTAAAATGCCATTCTTGGTATTAATGTTATATCACTATAAAGCTTTTAAAATGCAGAGCATGTGCTCATAACTGGGGAAAGAAAATAACTCTGTTGACTTATGAGTCCTTCAAAATGAGTATGCATACTAGCCTTGCAGGAATCAAGTGACCCTTACCCTCTATCACGAAAAGAAAGGCGATAGACAGTGATCCTAATTCTGTTCCTCTTAAGAGACTGAACTGAAATAAGGTTTTAGTAACAGAGGTCACTTCAGTTTCCAAACTCCATATTCATTAATATATATATATATATATATATATATATATATATATATACTTTCTAAATTACTGCTTTTGAAAACAAAATACCCTTCAGTGAGGCCCCATGAGCCCAGATTCTCAGCTAATATTCATGTTTACAAACTACCAAAAAACTATGTGGAAAAAAAATGGTGGACAATATTTGTTCATTTTCTCTGTATAATTGACTTTGAACCAGTGAATAGCATTTTACAGGCTTATTAAACAATCCTATATATTTCTTTATGCTTCAAATTATTAAACTTTAATTAATAGAATAACTACATTTATCAACTTGCCTAATCATAGTTCTCTAGAAAGCGTATAGGGTTTATCATGTTTATAAATTAGACACTGTATTATGTAACAGTGATATATTCTCACGTCAAACCTTTTCTTTGTAAATTACATTAATAGAGCAATTTTAAATGAATAAAAATAATAAAAAAAATTTATGTTGAAGACTGCAGAGATGGCTCAGAGGGTAAGAGCACTGGTTGTTATTCCAAAGGTCCTGTGTTCAATTCCCAGCACCCACATGGTGGCTGATTACCATCTATAGTGATATCTAGTACCCTTTTCAGTGTGAAGGCACGCATGCAGGAAGAACACTGTATAACTAATAAATAAATAAATGTTTTTAAAAATTATGTTGATTTGGACATTTCTTTGAGTTGGCAACATTTCTTGATAGATTATTGCATCAAAGCTCTTGATTTTAAGTAATTACTGGTATAATCATATGTATGACAAAAATTTCCATATGAAGAATTAGTGACTAATTTATATTTTAAATTTTTATTTCTTAGATAAAATAGCCTCTTCAATCTCAGCCTTCTTTTGCTCCTGAAGCATGGTGTGACTACCTTAGAACATTATTTTGTTCATCTCAGGTCAAAGTGAGATGGTATTTATATAATTGTGCCTGTCTGTCTTTTATCACCACTGGGTAATATTTTCATGCAAAAATTCCTAAAGCATTACTTTTATTTACTGACTCTGAGTAAGTATTGTTTCATTTCAGTTGCCCTTCATTTCTATTTTTGGAAGCAGATTTGTTTGATCTATGCAGCTCTTCTATAAGCCACTGACTGAATACTCATACTCTGTCTCTTCTAGACAGAGCATAGCTAGGAGGACAAACGATCAGGTCTCAGTGTGTTCATCGTCAATTCACCCTTATAACATGCAACGAGTGTCACCAAATTTATATGTAACATGCATAAAAACATAAGGTGGCTTTAAAAGCTATTTGTGAGGTTGTCTAAACAGGAAGAAGATCTCAGAACTGGTATAAAGGTAGAGAGCTAAGACAGGCATGGCATTCTTAGAATTTTGAAAAATTGCTGCTTTCTTTTATATTAAGGCTAAATCATGAGAAAATTTCAGAGTAGACAAAGAAAAATCATAGAATGAAGGCCATGTTAGATGACCTCATTCATAAGTTTGTAGGGGAAGGACTGTAACCATGAGCTTACACTGAAGAAGAGAATATTATTCAATACAAAAACACTAGAATAGGAAACATTCCTGAACACAGTATCCCTAAGCCAGATTTATTTATGGAATCAGTACTTTGAACTCCTCCTGTGAAAAAGGCATGTGAAGTTCAAAGAAAGAATAAAAATGGACTCTGTGTCCAGCAATGAATAGTCATGGCCCTCAGCTTATACAATTCCCTAAGAACAACAAAGCCAACACAGAACCCTATGCCCACAAGAGGTAGATTTCTGCATATAGACATCCAGTTGGTCTAGCACCATTTGTTGAAGATGCTGTCTTTTTTCCATTGGATGGATTTGGCTTTTTTGTCAAAAATCAAGTTTCCATAGGTGTGTGGGTTTATTTCTGGGTCTTCTATTCGGTTCCATTGATCCACTATTCTATTTCTATGCCAATACCATACAGTTTTTATAACTATTGCTCTGTAGTACAGCTTGAGATCAGGGATGGAGATACCTCCAGATAAGCTGTTGTTGTACAGGATCGTTCTGGAAATTCTGGGTTTTTTGTTTCTCCATATGAAGTTGAGAATTTTTCTTTCAAGTTCTGTAAAGAATTGTGTTGATATTTTGATGGGGATTGCATTGAATCTGTAGATTGCTTTTGGCAAAATAGCCGTTTTCACTATGTTAATCCTACCAGTCCATGAGCACGGGAGATCTTTCCATCTTCTGATATATTCTTCAATTTCTTTTTTCAGAGACTTGAAGTTTTTCTCAAACAGATCTTTGACTTGTTTGGTTAGAGTCATGCCAAGGTACTTTATGTTATTAGTGGCTATTGTGAAGGGTGTTGTTTCCCTTATTTCTTTCTCGGCCCTTTTGTCTTTAGTTTACAGGAGGGCTTCTGATTTTTTTGAGTTGATTTTGTATCCAGACACTTTGCTGAAGGTGTTTATCAGTTGAAGGAGTTCTCTGGTTGAATGTTTTGGGTCACTCATGTATACTAACATATCATCTAAAGTCGAAGTGGATCAAAGACCTCAACATAGCACCAGACACATTAAATCGGTTAGAAGAAAAAGTGGGAAAGACCCTATATCTCATTGGCACAGGAGACAACTTCCTGAACAGAACACCAATAGCACAGGCTCTAAGATCAACAATCAATCAATGGGATCTCATGAAACTGAAAAGCTTCTGTAAAGAAAAAGAGACTGTCATCACAACCAAATGACAGCCTACAGACTGGGAAAGGATCTTCACCAACCCTACATCTGACAGAGGGCTAATATCTAGTATATATAAAGAACTCAAGAAGTTAAAAAGCAACAAATCAAGTAATCCAATTAAAAAATGGGGTATGGAGCTAAACAGAGAACTCTCTGTAGAGAACTGTAGAATGGCAGAAAAACACTTAAAGAAATGCACACTGTCTTTAGCTATCAGGGAGATGCAAATCAAAACAACCCTGAGATTCCACCTTACACCTGTCAAAATGGCTAAGATCAAAAACTCAAGTGACAACACATGCTAGAGAAGGTGTGGAAAAAGAGAAACCCTCCTCCATTGCTGGTGGGAATGTAAACTTGTACAACCACTCTGGAAATCAATTTGGCACTTTCTTAGACAATTAAGAATAGTGATTCCTCAAGATCCAGCTACACCACCCTTAGGCATATATCCAAAAGATGCTCAAGTACACAAGAAGGACATTTGCTCAACTATGTTCATAGCAGCTTTATTCGTAATGGCCAGAACCTGGAAACAACCCAGATGTCCCTCAGTTGAGGAATGGATACAGAAATTGTGCTACTTTTACACAATGGAATACTATTCAGCAATTAAAAAGGAGGAAATCATGAAATTCGCAGGCAAATGGTGGGACCTGGAAATGATCATCCTGAGTGAGGTATCCCAAAAGCAGAAAGAAGATAAACAAGATATACACCAAAGAATATAAACAAGAAAGAGGACCTGGGGTAAGAGCATTAAACCTCACTTAGAAAGTCAAATGGGAAGGACATTGAATATAGGAATAAACAAGTAGCAGTATAAGAGGCTGCCACAGAGGGCCTCGAAAAAACTCTTCCTAGCAGTGTATCAAACAAAATATTAAGAAACATAACCAACCCTTTGGCAGAGTGCAGGGAATCATATGAAAGAAGGGGGGGTTAGTATGACCTGGAGAGGTCAGGAGCTCCGCAAGAACCAAATATATCAGGGCACAGGGGTCTTTTATGAGACTGTCTCTCCAACCAAGGACTATGTATGTTTATAACCTAGAACACCTGCTTGTGTGTAGCAAATGGTAGCTCAATACCGAAGTGGATATACTAGTAAAGGGAACAGGGACTATTTTGGACATGAACTCAATGTCTGGCTCTTCGACCCTCCCACCCCCCGAGGGAGGAGCAACCTTGCTAGGCCACAGAAGAGGACATTGCAGCCATTCCTGAAGAACCCTGAAAAGCTAGAGTTAGATGGAAGGGGAGGAGGTCCTCCCCTATCAGTGGACTTGGAAGGTGTAGGGAGGAGTTGAGGGAGGGAAGGGGAGGATAGGGAGGGAATGCGGGAGGGGACTACAGCTGTGATTCAAAGTACATAACCTGTGATTAATATAAAATAAAAAGAAAAAAGAAAATAAACTACTTTATATATGAAAGGGGGCTAAGGGGACAAGGAATAAGATAAAAGGATAATGAAGCAAACAAATGTTATCAAAGAATATTATATGCATGTATGAAACCCATTACGTTGTATAGTTAATATATACTCCAATGAAAATAAGTAAAGCAGGAAATAAGATTAGGTGGAATTCATATTGGGGAGAAAACACCAAAAAAATGTAATGAATTGCATCACAAGTTATTTTTAATTTGGCCCCTGGGAGGATAGCATGATATATATATATGTGTGTCCATACTTGGGAAAAGAATAAAAAAATTGTAGAATAAAAAGAGGTAGATTTCCTTCTGCAACCCAAACACAGAACATCAAGAATCATAGGTATCATCTTTATTCTCATTTCATTAAAAAAAAAACCCTCTTACTTAGATACAATAGTTAACATTTCTCATACAAAACTCCCAATCATTAATGTTGCTGCTTCATCAATTACATTTGAAAATAAAAAAGCTAAAATTTGACATCCTTAAATGTCACTGGCTAGTAATTTTTTTGATGAGTAATGAATAGCATACATATAAAGCAAAATATAAAGCATACATATATAAGCAAAACTAAAACAAAACAATATTGAACACAAGCGTTAATATTTTGGTAATAAAATGCTTTCAATTTTTTTACTTTTATTATAATAAACATCACTAGTATTTCTAAGATAAATATTTCACAGCTTGATGAAATCCCATTTATATGTACATATACATAGCATTCATATACAGGTACCTTTGTTTTCTCCCTGTAAAAAAAATTAGTTCTCATTATTTTCTTTTGTTGGGGATCAAAACAGAAGAACATGAGAAGCATGTTTATGAAGCATTTCTTTTCTAAGGTTTTTCTCATTAGAAACCCTCGTGTCTCAAGTCTGCTGATGTTTGTCCTTTCTAGTACTGCTCATGGAGCCTTGTCTGTGGGGCAGAGTGCTCTGACAAAGAAACCAACTTCTCGTCGCCTAATGAGAACACAGGTGATGAGCGAGCTGAGAGTCTTTAAATGGTTTTTCAAAATCCATCCTTTCATGGCTATAACTCAAATTCTTCAATTAAATTTAATTCAGTGAAAATTTTACTTTAGGTCTTCTGGTTAAAATAATCAAAAAAGACAATTTGTGACAAATGACAGACACATCTCTGTGATATTAGCTGAAGGACTTTGTGTGTATATTCCACAAAGTATATGTGAAAATGCTTTGAGGACAAAAATGTCAAGAGCTATGTTCACAGAAGTGGCTTACAGCGGATAAGCTGAGAATAATCCTTAAATGTAGCAATGGCTTAGTCTTCTGCTGTTGGAAAGTAATTTATAATGAAAATGTCACCAGAACATACCTGATGGCTGCTGCTTTGTCTAAGGTTTTTCCTTTTGTTAACACCTTCTGCCCTCTGTTCTTGGATCACACCTAACTAATCTGTTTTAGATGTGCTCTGTCTGTAATATTAGGATGATATAGTTGGTGGGGTAGACTGCATAGCTCCTTGGCTCAGTTTTATGATACAGTTGGCTCTCCTTTTTTATATCATCATCATTATTTACAAAGTATCATTTTGTATTCCAGTTGTAGTGTCCTCCTTCAGCTCCTTCCTGTCCTACTCTCTCTCCCACTTCCTCCCCTATAGTCCACTGATAGGAGAAGTCCTCCTCCCCTACTGTCTGATCCTAGGCTATCATGTCTCATCAGGACTGCCTGGATCCTCTTCCTCTGTGGGCTGGCTAGGTCACCCCACCAGAGAGAAGTGATCAAGGAACAGGCAACTGAGTTCATGTTAAAGACTGTCTCTTCTCCTCTTACTATGGAACCCACATAGAGACTGAGCTGTCTATAGGCTACATCTGGGCAGGGGTTCTCTGCCCTCTCTATGTATGGTCTTTGGTTGATGCCTAAGTCTCTGATGTCACCCATTGACCCTGCATTTTTGGCTTTGTCGGTCTCAATGTGTGGTTCCTGTCCTCTCTGAATCCTTTTATATACCACTTCTTCCAAAAGACTTCTGCTCTCGGTCCAAAGTTTGGTTGTGAGTCTCTGCATCTACCTCGATCCCCTGCTAGTTGGGGTCTTTTAAAGGACAACTGGGGTAGGCTCCAGTCCTGTTCCCTCTCTTCTACCACTTCCTGTGTCTATCTAATTTTCCCTCATGAATGAGAATTAAGCATCTTCCCTATGAGTCTCCTAGTCCTTTAGCTTTGTTACGTGTGTAGATTTTAGCATGTTTATTCTATATGATATGGCTAATATCCACCTATAAGTGACTATATACCATGCATGTCCCTCTTCTTCTGGGATACGTCACCTGGATTATCTTTTCCAGTTCCATCCATTTGCCTGCAGATTTTAGATTTCCTTGTTTTTAATAGCTGAGTAATATTTCATTGTGTAAATGTACCACAATTTCTGTATCAATTCTTCGGTTGAAGGATATCTAACTTATTTTCAGATTCTGGCTATTATGAATAAAGCTGCTATGAACTAGTTAATCTTCACCAACCCTACATCTGACAGAGGGCTAATTACCAGAATATATAAAGAGTTCAAGAAGTCAAGTACCTCAGAGTCGTTTTGATTTGCATCTCTCTGATGGCTAAGGACGTTGAGCATTTCTTTAAGTGTTTTTCTGCCATTCTATAAT
>JAQQSO010006628.1:0-11189 GCA_028658305.1 Pachyuromys duprasi
CCTCCCTGCCCCTTTCCAAGTCCACTGATAGGGGAGAACCTCCTCCCCTCCCATCTAACCCTAGCTTATCAGGTCTCTTTAGGACTGGCAGCAATGTCCTCTTTTGTGGCCAAGCAAGGCTGCTCCTCCCTCAGGGAGGGGAGGGAGGTCAAAGAGCCAGCCATTGAGTTCATGACAGAAATAGTCCCTGTTACCCTTACTAGGTACACAGTTGGATACTGAACTACCATGGGCCACATCTGAGCAGAGGTTCTAGGTTATACTACATTTTTATTTCAGTTTTCAAAAGTTTACTGCCAGTTTATAAAACTCTATCATTTTCAATACTGACCTTGCCTCTTGACATCTTGATAAATCCACTTGTTACTAATGTCTGCTGCTGCATAATCTTCTTAGTGGTTTCTAGAGAGACAGTTACATTTCCCTAAATAAGCAG
Source organism: Pachyuromys duprasi (assembly GCA_028658305.1). NCBI lineage: Eukaryota > Metazoa > Chordata > Mammalia > Rodentia > Muridae > Pachyuromys > Pachyuromys duprasi. Next base: position 437 of record JAQQSO010006628.1, read on the forward strand.
CACTTGTAATTTCCCCCAAACATAATAATGTTGGTTAAATTTCATGCTTCATTGCATTATCAGAGTATCCAAAAGAGCACTGAATTAAAGTATGATAGTAGTCAGTCTTGAGTTTAAACATTAAATATGATATTATATGATTTTAATATATGATGAAAAATTAGAGTAGCTCTGGCCACTCCTAGTTCACTAAATGATTTATGACAAATAATTGTACGTATTTAAAATAAAGATATATATATATCCCCTATTGCCACGGTTTGAGCTATGCTCATCATGACTGCATCTGCAATGTTAAATTTGTATTACTAATACAAATTTGTGTTATTAATAATAAAATACTATAATTTCTTACTAATATGTTTTTTGTAATGAGACCCTAGGGAAGGATATGACATGACTTGCCAGTGAACACAGCTTATCTGAGATGAAAAAACAAACAAACAGAATCCAGACCTGTCCCATTGTATTAAACTACTTGTTTGCCATAGCTTCTCCCAAGACTATGCCAGAGGTAAGCACTTGTATCAATAAGGATCATACTGTTTGAAGTCTTTTTCTTTTTAATTTTTTTTACAATTTATTCATAATCCACTGCACACATGTTAACTGTCCAGTTAATATAAAACCAATTTTTTATTTCATGAAATGAAGATAAACTTCCATAGAGTCAGGGAGACAGAGAACCCTCTCCATATGAGCATTAAAATATAAGTTAGCAAGGGACCATATGACAGGCATTTCTAATAGGCAGAATTATTGAGGGCACTATTCAGCATTTCATAAAGATTTACATCTCCAAAAGTAGGAAAAGCATCCAGAATTTCAGGGTTTTTTTCAAATGAATATTAAAACCAAGAGAAGTGATTCCGTATTCTGTTGGCACTGAGAAAAAAAATAAATATTAACTTTATAATTAAACTGATTTGTAGAAATGTATTGCATAACACATCTGCCTTCAGCCAGATCTCATGCATGCATTCTATTTCTGCACTTGTTCTCTCTCTCATATGACCTGTATGAACTTCACTTTCAACTTGTCCTTGATCCATGCTAAGTGCTTGTCACTCGGGAAACCTGTGGCTTTAAACCACCTGTTCTCACAGCCTGTAGACAATGATTGTTTCACTGTCAGACACACCAGTGTCTGCCTATTCCCAACAATCTAAGATCAGATCCATCTGTCTTTTTTCCTGCCTGTTACTGGCAATGCCCTCAGAGCAATGCTTCTCAGTCATTTATGTTCATGGGATCACATGAGGAGTCAATCAAATGGAGAGTTAACTAAGCCAACAGAGGGTTGGCCCACATGCCTGCATTTCCAAGTTATTAGGAGAGACTATATATTGAAACCCTCCCAAGATGACTACATTTCTTTCCAAGGACTGGAGATACTGATGTTTATCTTCCTCGTACTATGGTACACATTTGTGATGTTTGCTGCTATTAGTTATTCAATGATTTATTTATTATTTATTGACTACATGTTGTATGCTAGGCATGCTTTACGTAACAGCTGCCCCCTCTCCTTTTCTTCTTTTACTGCTCCCTCCTTTACTCTCATTTCCATTAGAAAGGGGCCTGAGGCACTGGAACATGGAGCAACTTGCTATCAAACCACTATAGCTTGTTTTGGGTCCATCTGCAGTAGCCTGTTACTAAGACTGCATGCGCATTTGCCACGTGAATTTTCCAGGGCAGTTAACATTCACACTGCAAATACTTTCTGTTTTGTCTTTTCATGGAAATGAATCACCAGTTGGAATACATCTTTTCTCAGAGCGCACGCTCTCAATTTTATTTTTTTAAATTTGGAAACCATAGTGACAGACCACAGAGTCTTTGACTTCAATTCTCTGCCCTTAGAGCCAGCAACTGTCATTGCAGGTTTCTAGGTTTTATGACTAAAGCTGCCGTGCCTTACAAATTGCATTGATGACTCCCTGTTTCCTGAAGCAAGGACAGGTGTGTGTGTCTGTGTGTGAGTGTGTGTGTGTGTGTGTGTGTGTGTGTGTAAGTCTCTGAAATCTCTTTACCATTAGCCTTCTCAAATTCTCTGACTCACTGAATAAGCTGTGTACGTTGTAGTTCTCTGGGACCTCTAATCACCAAGATTTATTTGCCTTTTTATTGTCTCTTCTCTTGGACGCCTGCAATGGCCAGAGAATTTCTGTGATGATAACCGAGAGGGACAGGCGCTGAGTCTACGAACACATATCTACCTTCCTTATTAGGGCCTTATTATAAGTCCCTGTCTTAAACATCACTGTTAGAGTGCTTTCTTTTGATCTTTCAAATCACTATAAATGCTCTCCGACTGGCATCAATAAATATCAAAGTGCTAACAAGTCTCCAGAGGAATTCATGTCTTTAAAGAACATGCCAGGGGAGTAGACAGCTACTTTCTACACTGCCTTTTATTTAGAGCTACAGACTTGATGCAGTTTTATAGGTCAACCTTAAAATTAGGTAGTTCTATCAACCCTAGTTAAGGCTCTGATCCAAAGGTGCTTGGAACACAGTCCTCATGTCCTTTGATGCTAATGTCTTCTTATGGGTAGAATTGGCTAATCAGTCAACTGCCAAGAAAAACAAGCCCAACTAGCCTAGTCCAGGGTTCTCAGCTCATGCCTTCTCATATTTCCCGAAAGAACCCGGTGTCAGTTTATGAGAAGCAAGTGTTGGGCAAATGAGTCAGTCACTTGGCTGCACTGCCTCCCACTTGCTTAGTGGTCTTCATCTGATTCACAAGTATCATTTTTTAGATAACTAGCTCTGAAAAAAAATGAAATCATCTGTCTGAGGGGAGGGGACTCATTTTTCTTCCATTCATCTCCTATAAATATTTAAATAAAACAATACTAAGGTTTGTTTGCTACATCCCACTAGGGTGTAGATCTAGCCATACTCTAGCCACTGTTCTGCCTTCCCAAAGGCAGTTTTCTTTAGTTTCCAAAAAAGCGATATTAAAGCTTCAGAAAAAGGAAAAACAAAATTACCTAGCCTTACTTACAAGCATAATAGACTGCATCCAACTTTATAACTTCTGAAATGTGATAAAAATTTCACACTGTGAAATGAGGAAAAAGAACTTTCTAATACATCAGTACTTTGTAGAAACTTTATAAATATAGATATGGATAAGTAGATACATATATGAGTATATGTGTGTATGTATGTATATACATATGTATGTATTTGACTGTTTCAAAAGTGCAGTCAATCATTTAGTGTGACTTAGTCACTGTTGGAGGCAGTACTATGGAGCATGTGATTATATTTCTGATACCCTTTCTTCCAAAGATATGCATGTTTCCTCTAGTAAGCAGAGATAAAATTCCCTAGGCTCTTTCCATCTCCCTCAACCCCTTGCCCATCTTCAGCCTTTTCTCCTTTTCTGGGTCAGCATATCCCCAGCAGCCTTCTTAATGCTGTACTTATGTTCCTTGAATAACTTCCTCCTTTATTTATCAAAATTCCACCTATCTTTTTGGAGCTGTTGAACAGACCTTCCAGATGGACTAGATTAGTATCACTAGTTTCCCACAGATTTTACTTACACTAATATTTTGTACACTATACTAATGTTGGAGTAAGCTTGGTATTAAAATTCCTCCTTTTGTGTAAGTTTGTTGTTTGTGAAGACAGTCCTCACATGGTATTAATTTCTGTATTTTCAGTTTCTAACACCATGTATCCTACAAATCAATGGCACAGTAATGGTCAGCCAAACACACAGATGTAATTATCCATGTGCTAGGCTGCAGAAAATTCAGCCATCGAGGTGCTCAGAAAATGAAACAATTTGAAATAGATTGTGTTGTTATTGTGATATAAAGTCAACTATAAAAAATAGGAAATGATGCTGGACATCTCTGGTATATCTAGCAATTCAAAAGAATAAATGTTGCTTGAAATTTCATGCTTGCTCAGACTCTATTGCCATATTTATGTCTAGTATGAACTGCACAGCTGGCTTGTTCTACCTACCTTCATCATCTGAATAACACTAGTCTCTTATTCAGAGTCTCGGGGATTAAAACCTATGAACATTAAAACCCTGTAGCAGTGCAGGGAATAATTTGAAAGAAGGGGGAGTTACTAAGACCTGGAGAGAACAGGAGCTCCACAAGGATCAAATATATCAGGGCACAGGGGACTTTTATGAGACTGTTTCTCCAACCAAGGACCATGTATGGATATAACCTAGAATTCCTGCTCAGATATAGCCCATGTAGCTCAGTATCCAAGTGGGTACCCTAGTAAGGGGAACAGGGACTGTCTCTGACATGAACTCAATGGCTGGCTCTTCCACCCCCCACCCCTGTGGAAGGAGCAGCCTTGCAAGGCCACAGAAGAGGACATTGCAGCCAGTCCTAAAGAGACCTGATAAGCTAGGGTCAGATGGAAGGGGAGGAGGTCCTCCCCTATCAGTGGACTTGGAAAGGGGCAGGAAGGAGTTGAGGGAGGGATGGTTGGATTGGAAGGGAATGTAGGAGGGGACTATGGCTGGGATACAAAGCACATACCCTATGATTAATATAAAAAGTATATCAAAAAAGAATATATATATATATATACATATATATGTATATATATATATATACTGCAATGACCCTCAAATAAAAAATTGCTAAAGTCCTTGGTTTCTCAAAATTTTTAAACGTTTTACAAAAATTGAAAATGTCCTTGTAAAGGGTATATTGGTATATTTAATACAATAAAACTTACAAATTATAAAAAAAAATACCTGAAACACAATGTCTTATCTGTCAATCCACGGCCCATGAAAAGAAGCCACATTTAACAGTAAGAACTTAGGACATACAGGAATTTTTTTTAAAGACCTAGATATCCTAACACAACTGAGTCATCTAAGAGGCTTTTAAACATTTTTTGAGAATTTTAGAAAATACAAAGATTTGGCTTAGTATGAACTCTCTCACATTAAAAATGTTTTATTTGATTTTTAAGCAGAATACTTATGTTGCACAAATGGGCTTCACTAGAGATTTTACACCCTGACAAATTAATTAATAATTGTGAGAGTGTTCATCACTGGATGGATAATTAAAATGTTTTAGAGGCATATAATCAAATATTGCTCAGTCATATGAGGAATGATATCTTATCACTATGACAAAATGGATGGAAATGGAGGAGGTTGTATTGAATAAAATAAAGCAGACACAGAAGGAAAAAATAATAATAATTGTGAGAAATAAACTAAATCACTTATTTTACATGACAATGTGGTTTTAATTTCTGCTATACAAACCTTCTTTATTTTAAAAATTGTTCTTGTAGGTATAAATTATATGCATATAATATGCATAGCAAAAGGGATACAGTGTCTTGAGTGTAAAATACTGTTACATATTTACATTGTGAATGTTTACCAATATATTATACATATTATATATAAATATGACATTCTATGAATGCATTGCACAAGCACACTGAGATACATATTCCATGTAGTTATATAAGATACAAGCTACCACTTTAGGGTGTGTGTGCATATGTGTGCAACCAAAAATATGACATTAAATATAAGTTATTTACTATATTTAGTACTTTATATATACTGTAGTCCTATTATAATATTCAAAGTTTTTTAGAATACAGACTTTCACATGCACACAAAACATATTCCTTTCCTCAAAAATGTCATGGGGGAATTTTTTAAATTCACTTACATTCCAAATGTAAAGGGATGATTCAAGGCACAGATACACTGTGCCTATAGCATGAATTAATATGTATCTTCCTGAATTTGACTTTTATGAGCTTTTATTTGAGTAAATTATACACATTGTAATGCATATTTTGTAATAAATTATTCACCATTGACTTAACCCGCTCAAACTAAATTACCCACTCTGTAAGAAAGAAGAATTGATGTTCTGAACCTCTTCATTACTGTATAAGCCAAAATTTTTCATCATTTTTTCTATAAACCTGCAATCAACTGGGAGACTGTTCGCTTTAGAGGTTTTGGCAACAATTCATCCTCCTCTCTGATTAAAGCCTGCACATTTCTAAGCAAAATCAAGGAACTGGTACAAAGTATATTACAATCTCAGAAGAACCCCATGGAATAAATAGCATTCTCGTCTGATGAGCTAACTGCAGCTTTGTTGAGTTAGTGGGGCCACTACTGAACCCCAAGTAAGTCAGATGGATAGAAATACTCATCCCTCCTGAAGGGAAAAGACATTCATGAGGCTTTATAGGAGGTCCTGGGGCAGGGTGAGGAGGGAAACTTTACCAAATACACTGCTTTTAAATCTCCTTGTGAAACCAGTTTTTAACATCCAAAATAACTTCATGTGTTCCTGTTTTTGTTTATTCTAATAGCATCTTCCCCCTCAAGTAATTCAGACCTGAAATCCTGATGTGGGCCTCCCTGCTCTCCCTTCATGGATAATTATCAAATGTTACCTAAGCCTTTACAAAGACCCAATACATCTGAGTATTTGCCCCACCTCTGAACAGCTGCCTCCTTGAGGTTTTGGCATTGTTGTATTTTTGTTTTCTGAGTTCATGTGGTGAGTACTAAATATTTTCATGTGTCTGGGCATGAGTGTGTCAGCATAGGGGTTAATATCAGGTCCCCACTAATTTTGTTGTTGTTGTTGTTAAGACAGCTTCTCTCATTAAACGTGGAGCTCACTGATTCCAATTCTAGCTAGGCAGGCCATTGAATTTACAGGATTGCTACAAGTCCTCCCAGCACTGGAGTTTCAGATGTGACCCACTGACCCCTTCTTAACATGGATGGTGGGAATGGAAAACTTCCTGTGCAGCAAGAACTTTACCATCTCAGGACATCCTTGGGGTCTTTTACTTTGATTTGTTTCTTCATTACTTCTATTAATTTGCTGTCTTAGTCTGTGTTCTATCCCTCTTAATATACACCCCAATGATATGAAATCTTAAAAGGAAATCATTTAATTGGGGGTGCCTGACATTTTCAGAGGTTTAGCCTATTAACAGGAAGCATGATGGAATGCAGGCAAACATGGTGCTGAAGAGATAGCTGAGACTTCTACATTTGGGTTCATAGACAACAGAAAAAAAAAAAAAACCAAAAAGAAACTGAGCCTGCTTTGAGCATTTAAAACCCCCAGATCTATCCCCAGTGACACACTTCCCTCAGCAAGAGCACACCTCCTAATCTCTGTCAAGTAGTGTCACTACTTTAGGACCACACATTCGAATCTATGAAGGCCATTCTTATCCAAAGTTCCATAAATGGCTTCCACAAATTGTAAACAAATGATTCTAAAGTGTATAATGACCTATGTGCACATATATGATGGTTCTGAAATACAGTTTTAGGAGAACACACTACGGTGAGCCCCCAGTTATTGCCAAGTTACTCTTTAAAGTGACTATAATACTTTCAGTTTCTCTAAGAAAGTGAACAGATTTTGTTTCTCCACACTGTTGCAAAATTTTGCTGTATCTACTGAAGCAATGTGGCATACCTTCCTTGTGTAATCTTCCCCTAGATGTTAATATATTTGTACTGTCTTTAGGTATTTATAAGATATCAGCATTTTGCTCCATGGTTTTGTTCCACTTTGTGTGATTCTCTTTTGAGTTTTTGTCTTTTCATGTCTTTTCACTTTTAGTAATTTTCATATTGTCTAAGTTCTGGTCCTTGGTTACATGTGTCATAAATAACTTTCAAAGTATGTCATTTATCTCCTCTGTTTATTGATCCTGGTTACACATATGATTTCAAGTTCTAATGCAATCAGTTTTGTCAACATTTTCAATCTTCTCTTACATTTCAAGAAAATACTTTCATGAATAGTTTTGTTTTAAAATGCTTTAAAATGTGTGTCCTATAAATATGACAATATTCAAGTCTGGTTTGTGTTTAGTCAGTTTGGAATTCATTTTCACATCAAGAAAGATGTTGAGATCTTGGTTTATTTCTCTGTAGTTTAATGCTCTTCCATTATCCTAAGGCCATTTATTAAGCAATCTATTTTTTTTCTCCACTGCCCTTTTCAATGCAGACTCTCTTAGAAGCAAAATGGTTTACAGTGCACCTGTTTTTTCACTCTTTGTTCCAGATATATTGTCTATTAGGTTTTTTTTTACCTAAAATCAAAGCACATGCTTCTGATGGGTTTATATTTGTTCTATTTACACTTAATGATTCAATTTTACTTGATGTCCTTTTGTATTTCATTTGAATTGTACTTTAATTTTAGTTATAGTTCTTTGGCTTATTATAATGTCTCTGCCTATAAACATTACTTCTAAATAGCCACAGCATCAGTGATGGTCTTATGATTTATTCCCTCCTTCAGTGACAAAAATATACATTATGGCATGCCCACTTTCAAGAAGGTGAGAAAGCACACACCCAGGAGGAACACAACAAATCTAATGTATTGCTTCATAAGTAAACTACAAACATTTCCTACCACTCCTCAAAGAAATATGTTGAAGACTGGATTTTAGGGAGTAAATTTCCCCCAATATCATGAGATCTGGTGTATTTTATTTAGTTAGGTATTATTGTATACATGTGTATATGTATGTATATGTGTGTATGTACATGTGAAGTAGGTGCATATGTATGTTCACATGTACATCCATGTGCCTCTGTATGCCTGGGTTTGGAGGTTAAAGGACATCCTTGGGTGTCATTCTCATAAATGCTATTTACTTTCTCTGAGAGGGAGTTTCTCTTTGGGATGAAGCACACCACTCAAGCTTGACTACGTGGCCAGTGAAGCCCAGAAGTCCTCCTGTCTCTGTCTATCTATGTCTGGGATTATAAGCATACACTATCACATGCAACATTCAGATTCTATGAACAATGAAAGAAATATTATTGGAGATTTTTAATAATTGATATATTTTTATAGAAAATAGATTCTTTTCTCATACAATATGCCCTGATTATACTTTCTCCCCTCCTTCCACCTCTCCTATTTGTCTCCACCTCTCCTCTCCTTCAGATCCACTCATTTCTGTCTCTTATTAGAAAAGAAAAGGCTTCCAAGAGGTGACAACCAAACATGACAAAATAAAACATAATAAAATGAAACAAAAACTATCAAATCAAAGTTGGACATGGCAACCCAACAGGAAGAAAAAAGAGTTCCAAGAGCAGGCATGAGAGTCAAGGAACAGTCATTCTCACAGGAGTTCCATAAGAATACTAAGCTAATAGCTATAAGATGTATGCAGAGAACCTGGTGAAAACCCATGTAGGCCCTGTGCTTGCTGCTTCAGTCTCTGTGAGTTCACATGCTCCTTGCTTAGTTGACTCAAAGGGCCTTGCTCTCCTGGTGTCCTCCATGCCCTCTGGCTCTTAAATTCTTTCTGTCTCCTGTGAATTCCCTGAGTTCTGAGGGAAGGTTTTGATGGAGGCCTCCCATTTAGACTCTTTCTTTGCATACTGTCTGGCTGTGGGTCTCTTCCTTTGCTCCCATCTGCTGCTGGAGGAAACCTCTCTGACAATGACTGGATAGGGCATTGATCATAATTAGAAGTGTAGCAGAATATCGTTAGGAGTCATTTTATTCATGCTTTGTCTTTAAAGACCAAGGGTGTTTATGTCTACCTTTGGTCGTGGGATAGCCTGGGTTTCTGGGCTATCTAGTCTCTGGTTCTTGGTTACCCAAATAGTGTTGGGTATATGTTCCTTCACACGAAGTGGTCCTTAAATCATATAACTCTCACAAGTTCAGTGGCTCTATATCCCTAACATATTGTGTAAGCAGGAGAGACTGTAGGTCAAAGTTTTATGGCTTGGTGTCTACATTTCTCTGGAGAGTACCTTCCCATCAAAAGAAGCTAAAACTTAGGGTGACAAGTACCATATAGGCATTCGCTCACTTCTCTATTTTAAATGAGTTGTGTGGCATTTTTCCTCAGCAATGGGATTCCACTGCTCCTTAGGGAAGAACAACCTTTAGTTCTAGCAACAGCATGGGTGATACATTTTCTGTAATTATCAGGGCTCTATTTTGGCTTCTTATTTCTATAAAATTATTCATTGCATTTAAATTTTGAACCTACTATCATAAATAATCATAGTATTTCTAGTATTTTGAAAATATCTAAAAGTTATTTTTCTTTTCCTTGAAAAATTATTCAATGACTACTAACAATGTTGTTAGTCCTTAAAAGCTCTGCTGATTGGAGCGCTTCTGACAAGAAACACGAATAGTGTGTAAAGATGAAGGCAGAGACAACATATGATCTGACATTGAAAAAAATACCAGGATACACAGGAGCTAGATACAAGAAAGAAGACTCCCAGAGCTATAACAGAAAAACAGTGCTCTGCCAACTCCTGCCATTCAAAATGCAAGCCTTTAGAACTCTGGCCAAGATTTTTACTACCATCAAACCACTGTTTTCAAATCTCTGAAGATTTCAAATCTCTGAAGAAAGAAATTTAAGAAGATTTCAGAAAATGGAAAGACCTCCCATGCTCATGGATTGGTAGGAGTAACATAGTTAAAATGGCCATTCTGCCAAAAAGCAATCTACAGATTCAAAGCAATTCCCATCAAAATACCTTCACAATTCTTTTCAGACCTTGAAAAAAAAATTCTTAACTTCGTATGGAAAAAAAAAAAACAAAACAGAATTTCCAAAACGATCCTGTACAACAACAGATCATCTGGAGGTATCTCCATCCCTGACTTCAAGATGTACTACAGAGCAACAGTAATAAAAACTGCATGGTATTGGCATAGAAACAGAATAGTGG
>JAQQSO010006629.1:0-11189 GCA_028658305.1 Pachyuromys duprasi
ATACTACTCAGCAATTAAAAAGCAGGAAATCATGAAATTCGCAGGCAAATGGTGGGACCTGGAAACTATCATCCTGAGTGAGGTATCTCAAAAGCAGAAAGAAACATATGGTATATACTCACTTATATAGACCTACAGGATAGGAAGGTCAAGCTGAAATCTACACACCTAGAGAGGATATACATGAAAGAGGACCCAGGTTGGTATGATCAATGCTTGTTTGGATGAACAAATGGGATGGACATTGAGTGGAGGAGAAAACAAGCAACAGGACAGGAGCATGCCAAGGAGGACCTCTGGGGGGGGTGTCAATGTAGCACTGTATCAGAGCAGATATTAAGACTTGCGATCAAGCCTTTGGCAGAGGGCGAGAAGTAATGATAGATCTGGGGGAGTTTGGTGAGACTTGGGGAGAACAAGAGCTCCACAAAGACCAAACTGAGCAGGGCACAGGGGTCTTTTATGAGGCAGTCAGCTCTTTTATACAAGATTCAAAACATCTTCCAGGTTTGCTCAGCTCCTTGCTATGTGTGATTGCATTTGGTGTCAATTCTTGATATTTTTCTAGCAGAGAATTAAAAAAACACTTTTCTGGCTCATCTCTACCATTTGAAACTTGTCTTCAGTGTTTAGATGAGAGACAGTATTTACTTTACAGTTGAGTTGGGTACAGTAACTTGTAACTCACATGAGAATCCTTGTTTGCTAATCTGACTATTCCTTTCTACTATACAAAGAATGCATAAGTACCACCATATACGTTCGTAGTTCCTAATACAACTTTGTCCAAAGTTCTATTAATCCTACCCTACTACACCTGTGTCTGTATTGTATGTAAAATGCTAGGAGGAACAACTTATAACTGTCTGCATTATAAATGTATAAGCCGTATAAAAAGTGTCATTTACTAGATCTTAGTTCCTTTACCCAAAGTTTTATTTCAAAATTCTGATAATCATAAATAACAGCCGTATAGTTTTAACAGTAGTTTAAAGAACACATAAAAAATCATTCTTATTTTTTTGTTTAGATATATTTTATTTTTATTTTTAGTTACATTTTATTAATTCTGTATCCCAGCTGTATCCTGTTCCCTCATTCCCTCCCAATCACACCCTCCCTCCCTCATTTACTCCCTGCCCCCTTTCCAAGTCCATTGATAGGGGTGGACCTCCTCCCGTTTCATCTGACCCTGGTTTATCAGGTATCTTCAGGACTGGCTGCAAAGTCCTCCTCTGAGGCCTAGGAGGGCTGCTCCTCCCTTTCAGGGTGGAAAGGTCAAAGAGTCCGCCATTGAGTTCATGTCAGAAATAGTCCCTGTTCCCATTACTAGGGTACCGAATTGGATACTGAGCTACCATGGGCTACATCTGAGCAGAAATTCTAGATTATATCCGTATATGGTCCTTGGTTAGAGAAACAGTCTCATATAAGACCCCTGTACCCAGATATATTTGGTCCTTGTGGAGCTCCTATTCTTCTTATTTTTCATCATTGAATTGAGGAAATGTTTGATTAACAGATGCAAACCATTTGTTTAGGTTCTGGAAAGAAGATTGTAAAAAAGATATACAATGTCTCACCATGTACGAAGCTTACTTTCTCTGAAAGGAAAATTAAAGTACTAAAAATAGGACATAGATAAGCAACACTATTTCAGAGAAAAAAATTAAGTGAATACAAATGAGTATGAGGTAATTTTAGGAAAAAAATTGAATATCTGTGAGAAAATGGAAATTTTTAGTTGTTCGGATTAAGAATGATTAAATCTCCAATGTAGAATTATATGTAAACACACCTGAGGAACTATCAAAATCAAGCAATAAAGGTTTATATATTCATACGTGTATATATTTGAGTCATCCTCTCTTAAGAGTCAGGAAGGAATGATCCCCTCTTCTTTGGAAGGTTTGCTGCTTGGTGCCAATGGGATTTGCTTTTCGGAGTGTCCCAAACAGCTGGTCCACACTAGGCTGTTTGTGACCTTCTATCAGGGTCTTATTGCATTTGTAGACTATTCTTAGTCTCTGCTAATGAGATCGCTCAGAGTTCGCTTTGAGGATCACATCTTAATCACTTGATTTCTACAGACACTTCCTTTCTCCAAATAAACTCTTCAAAATGCCTGCTATTTTGTGCTCATTAACCTGGAACTGGCTTCTCTAACTCCAGTCTGAATATTCTTTCAAGATCTGATACTCTTGCCTTGATCAGTTTTGTGCAAGCATTAATGACAGTGAATCTTAGACTTTTTCTGGTATAAAAAATAATTAAGAACAAATTTCTATCAGCAAAGGGATTTCCCCTGTGAAAAAGTATGGATTTTGGCCTTTTACATTGTAGCAGAACTAAGAACCATCAAAGCCCAATGTCTGCCTATTTCCTTTGTATCAAAAAATCATTGAGTGTTCAAAAAGATGTAGATTACATAGTGATGAATAAAATAGCCAGTGAGTAAATTAAGACATTAATGTTCTTTTATCAAGACATTTTAAATCACCTATTCTTATTTTAATTAACATTGATTCAATATGAATTTCATCATGAAAAATAAAAGCTCTCCTTTAAACAAATGTAAGATTCGAACTAAATGCCAAATTAAAACTGTACAAAACAGGGCTGTCAAGATGGCTCAGTGAAGGAAGTACTTATTACACAGTATGAGCACCAGATTTCTGACCTGAACAACCATATGAACCTAGGGCGTAGCATTAAACATCGGTAAATCCAGTCCTAAGGGAAATGTCAGTAGAGAGGGATTAAGACAGGTAGATGATCTGTTCTGGCTGGCCATTGAGTCTCACCAAAATGGAAATGACTGCATTCATTGAAAGAACCTGTTTCCAAAATATAAATCAAAACACTACCAACAAACAAACACAACCACACACACCTCCATGGAGAACAATAAATAAAGATATTGGAAATCAAACTTGGCCTCTAAAAGCACACACACAAGCTAATGAATCTAATTCTACTCTTTATCACCTACATGTGCAGATATATGCCTATACTGTGTGTATGTGTGAGTGCACATAGACACAAAGAAAGCATTACAAAACATTTCCATTTGCTCATGAATATTAGGTTTACTATACATATCACCCTCTGAGAAATTGTACTAAAATTACCTGATTTACAAGAACTGTAATCCTGAAGCAGAAAGCACAGACTTTCTCTTTCCTTTGTCAAATTTCTTATTTGTGGGATTGTCTTTTCTTGGTTTTGTAAAATTTATTTTTGTTATGAGACAAAAGAACATGTGACTGACCAAATTGACAAGTTGAGCATAGTTTTTTGGTAAAAATAATTTATAATATTGAAATTATTCTGAAATATTGATCTTATTTCAGATGAGTTTGGCCGTCTTTTAGCAAAAGCAATACTTTAAGATTCTTTGGTATATCTGTGGATACAACGCACAAGGGAAGAGCTTGATACCTGAAAACCATTGCAAACATGTCCTGGTGATTTTTTTCCTTCCCCAGAATTCAAGGAAATATTATGAGCTTCCAACTGCAATTGGTTGTTATAGTTGACTCAACATGAAAATGTAGCTTCCATCAAGGGGACTTCACCACATGAAACATTAAACATTGCTTCGACTTATCTTTACCTTCAGTGAGATACTTCAGAGCACTTCAAGACACATTTTTCTACCAGAATTTAAAACTAACCATGGGGGAAAATTATACTTGACTATAATCACTTTTTAAAAAAAAACCACATCTGTGAGAAAGGGTGATATTTTGATTAGATAAATCTCCTTACTTATCCAGAAGAGATACTTAAAGTAGGAAGCATCTAGAAGATAGTTTTTCAGAGGTTCAGCATGGAACACACATGCCTCTGAGACAGTAATTGTTGAAGAATTATGCTCTTAAACTTCTTAAACTCTGTTCCCAGAGGTATTTCAGCTGCTTTTCAGCACAATAAAGTGTAGAAATACTTGTCCTTTAAGAAGTCTTCACTTGGGATTAGACTGGGATGCTCCTATGGAACAACTTTGTTTCATCTATCTACTATATCTATATGTATATTTATATCTCTATCATATCTATATCATATATATCTATCTATATCTGTATCTATCAATCTATATCTATATCTACTTAATCTATGAATATATGTTTTATACATATCAACCTTGTTTTATATATGTGTATGCATATTATATCTATTTATATACATGTAGATGTACACACACACACACACAGAAACACATGTATAGTCATTGAGAAAGGCAAACTCCTATGGAAAAGTTAGAGATGGCATAAGTAGGTTGTAGGGATTAGGACAGGAGCCAGGCCAACACAGAGGATTTTTCAAAGGTCTAGTAATGGCTAGGGAGGTAGAGCTGATCCCTTGATACAAATACTTCTGCAAGCATATGGGAGAAGGCAATGGTGTTTGGGAAGCAGATGATATTTAGACAGCTGCATTGGTAGGTGGCAGATGGCATGTTTTTTTGGTTTTAGTTTTTTTGCTTTATCTCACCACCATTGTCACATGTAATCTTCAAGCCAATCTTCTCAACTCTATTGCCTGAAGAAGTCCCAGCTTTCTCTCTCTTTCTAGTTCTATTATTATCACCAAAGACCATACTGTTTTTCAAATGGACTATTGATCCTTTAATCAGTTCTTAATTCATATTCAAAGTCTTAACAGAAGCTTATCATTTTCTAACGTAAAGTGAGCGAAAAGCTTCTCACTGCAAATGTATTACAAAGGAATTTTCTTTCCTGGCCTGCAAGACTTAGTTGTCTATCTTGGGCTTTAAATGTTAAATCCATGAATGTTCATGACTGAACTGTGGAAATTGTAGTTGTAACTTCATTTGAAAAAGAATGATCTATTTTTTCACGTATCTCAACTGTGAGCATAAGATCATTTTGGATGCTGCAGGTTCTTCCTGAATAGAATGACCAATGGTATCATATAATGCACTATGGAAGAGCCGAAAGCCATCTGAAGGTATACATTAACAGCTTGTAGCCTAGTATTCATAAGCTGAAGAACAAATGAATCATCGGTTTTCATATTTGCTCAATTCTGTTCATATATATAAATTTTATTTAATTTAATGTCTGTGTGTGTGCGTGTGTGGGTGTGAGTGGGTGAGAGAGAGAGAGAAAGAGAGAAAGAAAGAGATGAGTATGACATTTAAGGACAACATGATTCTAGAGATCTGAGCCTATAAGTTAGCTATTTGTCATCTTGGAATATTTTTCTCCCAGAAGATTTGATGTCTGAATTTCTTCTTGTCATTCTTGCAGTTATATGACCTCTTTTCTGAAGGATCTTTCCAAATAAATCAAACTAAAGTTTCCTCTTTGTTATTAACTCTTTCATCAATCTTTTATTTCCATCCCTGTACTTGTCTCTGAGTGATATATTATTGAATACTTTTGTTTATTATCTAACCTCCTTAAAAGTTAAGTTTCATGATTTGAGATGGCACTTCTATCCAGATCATTGTAAAATTCAAGGTTTTCGAATGGTCTCTGCAGTTAAGCAACCATTCACTTCACGGTGAAGGTGCTAATTATGAAGGTAATCAATTATTAATATTAGTGTGGTAATTTTCTGGTAGAAGTAGAAATATAAGGAGTGAATCAGGAGCTCAGCTATTCACTTGCGTGATGGTAACAACAATAATAACAACAATATAACTGACTTGTAGAGAAGGAACAAATATTATTTATTATATTTTGACATACATATAAAATTGTCTTGAAGTTAGATTAGATATTTTAACTGATGTAGCATGGTGTGTATAATATAACTTTTCCAATAGAAGACTGGAGTTGAATCTGAAGCAATGGTGACAGGAGATTGAATATGAGAGTGAGTTTAGACAGAGTCAGTATTTGTCTTGGCTACAGGAGTTGCAGTCAGAGTCTACCAGTACTGAGAGGAAAGACTAAGGATGCTTAGCAAAAAGCTAGGTGGATGCAAAAACTACAACTCTCAGTTTCTTTGCCAAAGAGAATACATAGCTTTCTGATAATTTAGAAATAGCCTTTTTCCAGTATATTCCATCAAGTGGACTTGACCTTTTCTAACAGGGTCAAGTGTTGAGTTGATTAAAGTTTGAATGTGGTAAGTTCATTTAGTCCTGTGTGTTCTCTGTAGCAATGTCTCTATGTAGTGCCACTCTGGCACTCTGTGGCACTCTGGACCACCCACCTCACAGAGCTATAAGGGATATACAGCTTCTCTTCCCTGTGATGGTTTTATGCAATCTGTACCTTATATGTCTTATCAGAGGCTTAAAAATGTTATTGCAGTGGGAGATGATCAAAGAGCAGGCAATCTTAGTTCGGTTCAACGGTCTTTACAGGACCACTTGAGCCCAGATTTTTTGGATTTATTGGTCTCTTTGTGGAATTCCTGTCCCTTCCAGGTCTCTCTCCCCCTTCTTTCACAAAATTCCCTGCACTCTGCCCAAAGCTTGGCTGTGAGTCTCAGCATCTGTTTCGATAACCTGCTGGGTAGAGTTTTTCAGAAACCCCCTCTGGAAGGCTCCTGTCCTGTTCCCTGTCTTTTCTTTTTGCTGATGTCTTTCCTGTTTGCCATTCTGAATGAAGGTTAAGCCTCTTCTCTAGGTTCTTCCTTGTATAACTTCTTTAGGACTATAGATTTTAGTATGTTTATCCTATATTTTATGGGTATATCCTATATAATATGGGATATGGATAATATCTACTTATAAGTGAGTATATACCATGTATGTCTTTCTGCTTCTGGGTTACCTCTATCGGGATGATCTTTTCTAGTTCCATCTATTTGCCTGCAAATTTCATAATTTCCTTGTTTTTAATTGATGAGTAATATTCCATTGAGTAAATGTATCACAGTTTCTGTATCCATTCCTTAGTTGAGGGACATCTAGGTTGTTTAGATCTAGGTTGATTCTGGATATTACAAATAATGCTGCTGTGAACATAGCTGAGCAAATGTCCTTGTTGAATGGTGGAACATCTTTAGGGTGTATGCCAGTAGTGGTACAGCTGGATCTTGAGGTAGCACTGTTCCTAATTTTCTGAGAAAGTGCCAGATTGATTTCCAAAGTGGTTTTACAAGTTGACACTCCCACCAAAGATGAAGGACCTATTCCCCCTCTTCATATGTAGCCCCTGGGTATCTCATTTTAATGGGGGATCCTTAGTAAGGGGAGCAGGGACATTCTGTGGTGTGAGCTCTGTCGCCTGCTCTTCGATTACCTCCCCCTGGTGAGGTGACCTTACCAGGCCACAGGGAAAGAAAGAAAGACAGTTCTGGTGAGATCTGATAGGCTAGGGTCAGATAGTAGTGGAGGAGGACCTCCCCTATCAGTGGACTAGGGGATTAACATGAGAGGGAGATGAAGATGAAAGGGTGGGACAGGGAGGAGATGAGGGAAGTGGCGACAGCTAGGTTACAAAGTGAATAAATTGTAATTTACAATAACAATAATAAATTAAGAAAATAAACATTATGCCATTGTCCCAATTCAGTCAGAAATTAGGGTATACATATCATCTGAGTTGAATAAATAACATCACAGAATAACAATAATCAAGAGGACCCTGGGTGAAAACTGGAAGTTTTATAAATTTGATAAAACTAAAATCTTTTGACTTCTTCACAGGGTAGAGAAAATTCCAGTAAATCAGCCTTGGGGACTCTTTGTGACTCTTTTATGACATTAGCTTAATGATAACAGCCAGAGACACAAGGAAATCTGATTCTGAGGCCACAGACAGTTCAGAGTTCGCTGAGAGATGGCTTTCTGAGGTTCCCTCTCACAGGGTAACCAGTGTTAGAGAAAAGGCTTTAGCATTTTTCATCATTTTTCATCTCACTTTCCCCTAAGATCTCTGTTGTTATTGTTCAGTGTTTTCAAAGGAAAGCACAGTCAAGTCAGGGAGAGGACCCACAGAGTGTTTGTGCCAGTGGACATAAATGTGAAATTACTGTTTATAATTCACGATGTCATACTTTCTGTCATTTATCTTCTCTTGTGTGAGTAGTAAGATAGGTCACTCATGACTCTGCTGATCCTGATCCATTCTTCATCACTACACTCATGAAGATACACTCATGAAGATAAAGCCACAGCTATCATATGTCCTTTCAAAGTAGAGTTTCAGGTTACTTAGGCCATAGACCAACCTGATGCTATTATATAAAAATAAAGAGCACTCTGTGTGAAGCACCTCTTATATTTACACACCTTGGTCTGACACAACAATATCTGCTATAGAAATGAATGTGTAGTATGTATACATTCGTCCATAGTAGATACCTTCTTTATTTTTTATTTTATTTTTTATTAATTATACATTATTCACTTTTTATCCCCCCATAGCTCCCTCCCTCCTCCCCATCTAGCCCTACCCTCCCTTTCTCTTCTCCATGCATGCCCCTCCCCAAGTCCACTGATAAGGGAGGGCTTCCTCTCCTTCCTTCTGATCCTAGCCTATCAGGTCTCATCAACTTTAACTAAAAACAGAAGTTTTTCTTTTTTTATTATTAATTACATTTTGTTAACTCTGTAACTCAGGTGAATCCCACTCCCTCATTCCCTCCTAATCCCACCCTACCTCCCTCATCTACTCCCTGCCCCTTTCCAAGTACACTGATAGGGGAAGACCTCCTCCCCTTTCATCTGGCCCTGGTTTATCAGGTCTCTTCAGGATTGGCTGCAAAGTACTCTGTGGCCTAGGAGGGTTGCTCCTCCCTTTCAGGGTAGGGAGGTCAAAGAGCTCGCCATTGAGTTCATGTCAGAATTAGTCCCTATTTCCCTTACTAGGGTACCCACTTGAATACTGAACTACCATGGGCTACAGGCAAGCAGAGGTTCTAGGTTATATCCGTACATGGTCTATGGTTGGAGAAACAGTCTCATATAGTAAAGACAAAGTATATATGCTGTGGCAATGTATATGCTTTTAAGAGGAGATAGTCTTTGTTATCAGAGTAATCAGAGGCAAAATGTAAAGGAAATATATGCAAAGGTGGGAGGCAGGAAAGAGGAGGAGGACAATTACATTATAATTATATTATGTTAATGTATTGTATTATATCTATTATGTTCTCAAAAAATAACCTATATAAAATATAGTAAAAATTAAAATATTTGACCTTTCAATATATCACATTTTAAGTACTCTGTAATAAATTTCTAGTAACTAAATTTCAATTCAAAATCTCAGGATATTTTCAGCTATTGCTTTTTCCATATATATATGTGTGTGTGTGTGTGTGTTATTAAATGATTGATTTTATTCATTCTCTGATTCAAGAACATTTATTGAGCACATACTTACTGTGCAGTCAGTGGTTTGTGTAGCACACAGAATAAAATGCATTGTCTGTCATGACAAGGTGTGTAGCTGAATGAAGTAGAGAGATTCATTAGTAAGCGATCAGTGGCTCAGTAAATGTAATTTTCATTTTTTTCTTTACATTAGAGACAAGAGTGCATTCACTTAGGGAAACACAAAGAAATATGTTCATAAACTTCATAGAAAATTGTCATGATTCACTGCAGAAATTCCTCCTTTCCTCTTGAAAACAGTTCAGACTTGAAATGACATGTAAGGTTGAATAAGTGGTAGAGAATACAGTAATGGGTGGGTGTCAGATAGCATGGGCAGGGAAGAGGGCTCTGTATATGTAAAATGTAGTACATTCTTGAACTTAAACAAAACATTAGCTGGTATGGTAACATCAAATGCCATGAAGTTCCTGCATGTGAAGGAAATTTCAGGTAGAGTAAGAATGCTTCGTAGATTAATGGAAATTTAATAAGACATGTGGCCAGGCAGCAAGAACAATCCAGACAGGAGGACAGGATCAGAGAAGCAAAGGTAATGCAGAATACAAGTAGCCTTATTGAATAGAAGGTCACTGATACAACTTGGAGTACTGAACAGAGGAAACCACAATTCAATGTTTATTTTAATAGGATTATGTCTCTCTTTGGAGAAAAGACTGAAGAGGGATAGCAATAGAAACAAAGAGTATAGATATTGGAGCAGGCTATAGAACAGCACAGTTATGCAAAGGAAAAAGAAAGGGATTGGTAGATAATTAAGGAGTTACCTAACAGTGTTTAGAATCGATATATATATATATATATATATATATACATATATATATATATATATAAAAACAACATTGAGGTGTTAGATTAAATATAGAAGAGATAAAAAGCCAAAGATAAGTATGAGACACTGAAGGTTAGTGTGACTATGGCCTGAGTTACTAACAAAATCAATGGTCTCAACATAATGCTTTGTACATACTTTATTGCATAAATGAATAGCTACATTGCTACTATTACAATATTTTCAGGGTGAAAATTGTGTTATTAAAACATACATTTTATAGTGAGCACATTAATTATGATTCATTCAAATGATGGCCTTACAAAAATGGTTAACTATACTAGTATGAAAGCTAGTTAAATTTTATATTTTTAAATAGTTTTTATATTGAATCTAAAGCCAATGTAGTGTTGCTTAGTTTGTGACTATAGATAAATAATAAGTTTAGTAGTCTAGCACTGTGACACTCTGGGATTCTGTAGTCTATCTGTAGCAGGCACAGAGCAGTCACCATGTGGAGGAAGGAAAATGAAAAGACTGGCTTTCTAGGAGTCATGTATGGGGTGTTTTTCACAAACTACAGAACACTAGTTACCATGTCAAATACTATTGAGTTGTGATGAGTGTGTTGAGAGTTGGTTACTCGATTCAGCGATAAATGTCAGCTCTCTTTTCGTATATAGATAGTATTCCCTTCGCATTATTCTTGCTATAGCCTGTACTTTTTTATTTTTATTTATTTATTTTTGTTTGTTTGTTTGTTTTATTTTGTTACTGAAATAAGTGTTCACAGCACAGCTTGCTTCTTCAGGATGCTGCCTCCTGCATTCTTATTCATAAGGACTACCTTTCAGATGCCTGACTTTTTAAAATTAGGTTTTAGATACTGACAAGTGTACCATCTCTGTTTGCTTTTTCTGCAGTGAGATTTATGGCAACTTCTCAATCGGTGGATTCTAAAACTTGAAAATTAATAAATATTATTTGGACTCATTTATATTATAGCTGCTGATCGCTTATAGCTCATTATACATGTTGCATCATTTTCTTTCTTCATAGATTTCTCACCTTTCTATTGCTGGTCTTTCACCT
>JAQQSO010006630.1:0-11188 GCA_028658305.1 Pachyuromys duprasi
ATAGAGACCCACTGCATCTGCTCCCCAAGTCATGGCATTAAAGGCCTGCACCTCCACACCCTGCTCTGTTCTATAACTTTTTAAAACTCAGTTATCATGTTTCTTGGGATTTTTGTGATGGTACAGGAAAACTGACCCATCTGCATAAATAAACTTAGACTGCTGCCAATAAAAACAGAATGAATACACAATTATTTATGTATGGTAGAATACAGTAGACAAAAAGAATTGGGCTGGGGCAGTAGTTCACTGCAGGGCATATATGCCTAACGCATATGAGGTACCCAGCAACAACAACAAAATAGAGTGTCAGAGAGAGGAAGCATAGCTACAGTACAGAAGCCCAAATCAATACTCTAAACATGACGCCAAAACTAAGCAAAACATATACCCTCAACTATAAATAGTTGAATCTAAGAATCCTATGTTGCATTGACACTGTACATTTAAATAACTTCATTGGTTCTCATAAATCAGTGTTGTCCAAACTTAACAGAAGAAACAAAATTTAAAATTGGAAAACAAACCAAACAAGTAGTTTACTATTCATAAATTATTAACATGCTGTGTTTTCTTTCAGGAGAGTATCTAAGAAAAAAAGGAAACTAAGTCATCAGACAACTAGTGAAGACAACTTTGTTATTTTGGAAGAAAAGTATAGATCCTTAAAAAGATTTTGTGGTTGAAAAACACTGAGTTGAAGATGAAAACAAAGACTGCATTAAGGGAACAAGTTTTCTTAACCTCAAGAGGTCACCATCTCTGACTAGAAGGACCTGACCAGCTCATTCCTCTTTAAGCATTGGTCACTGACATGAAACCTGAATACACGTAGTCTTTCACACGGAAGTCCGTTGGGAGTCTTACCTCCACACTGCATGATGATCAGGACAATGAGAGAACTTATTTTAATAATTTAGGGTTCTGGTATAGACACTCCTGGAAAGAAAGCTTTCTTTCTTTCCCTGATAGCAGCCCCAGGCTAGGGGGCCTCAGTATACCTTTCTGTACACAATCTGCACCCTTCAGTACACCCTTCAGTAACTCTCTGTGCACCCTTCAGTTCAGTGCACTGTTGGTTACACCCTTCGGTACACCCTTTACTACACCTTTCAGTACATTCTTCGGTATACCCTTCAGTGCAGCCTTCAGTGCACCCAAGAATGCACCCTTGTGCACCCTTTAGGCTTTGATTCTAGGGAGGAAATGATTTGCTTCTTTGCTCAAGAGAGGGCTTGAGGAAATACAAACCTAACTCTACTTTGGCCAGACTGGATTATCAGTACTCTTAAGGATAATAACCATTTAAATGAATACACTGTTCTCCAGGTCCCTCTACAGTATACATGAGCCGAGAGGGACATATGGCAGGTCCCTCTTCCAAGAAACCACTGATCACATCTGACTCTTCTAAACAAATTGTCTAGATGCAAACAGACTAGTTGGGACTGGGTTAGATGGTGAATCCCAAAGGTGATGGATCCCCAGTTAATACAATGAGTGGACATAGAAGGCCTGGCACCCAGGGAGGTGATGTTAGAACTCAGAGGCTGGGCAAGTGGTGGGGCTCTTTAAATTATTTTTGTCTCTTAGACTCAGTACCACAATCTTTTGCAAGGTAATTGCTTGGTCTAACTTTTTAGCATTGATAGAATAAAATCAAATCTAAACCCTTTGCAGTTTTGACATTGTCAGGCAGAAAGAGAGATACAGTGTTCTGAATCCCAAAGACATTCTATTCTGGGAAAAATATCTTTTGATGCTTATAAAAATTTTCATTTTTTAAATATTTTACTAATTATTTGGGAATTTCACATCATGGACCCTGATCACACTCACTTCCTAGTCCTCCCAGATCTTCCTTCCCAACTCTTGTGCCCCCACCAAAAAAAAGAAAAAAAAGTCTAATTTGTGTTGCCCATATACTCACTGTAGCATGGTCAAACACCAGGTGGTCAGCCCCTTAAAAAATGAGCCTTTCCCCACCCTCACACCAGAAAGCACTGATTGTGGACTGCTGCACTTCAGCATCCTTAGCACAATTTTTAAGAGTTCTCTTCCATGGCTTTCTAAGCTGTCACTTCGGGAATGGGGGGTAGAAGCTGTCACATAAGCCTTTTTTGTCTTAACTGTGAGTCTGCAATCATCAATGCCATTGCAAAAAATAGCTTCTTTGCCCTTTGCAGCCATGGAGAGCACAGATCATGGACTTCCACATGGTCCCTAGCATCAGCACGAGCCACAGACCTCAGCATGGTCTCTGGTAGCAGGAAAGACAACACATCAACACAGCCTGCTGCCACAGCATGGGCCATGAACATCAACATAGCCCTTGGTGGCAGTGCGGGCTAAAGATAGCAACATGACTTCAGGTGGCAACACAGACCACGGATATCCACGGGATCCTCAGTGGTAGTACAACCACAGACATCAGCATAGCCCCCAGCTACAGTAGGACCAGGGACCCACACATGGCCCTTAGTGGCAGCATGGACCATGCATATCAACATGGTCTTAGGTGGCAGTTCAAGCCATTCACATCAATATGGCCCCCGGGGGCAGCATCAACATCCCTTCAGCCACACAGACCATCAGCATTTGTGTAGGCTTCCTGGTAACTCAGGCCATGGACAGCAGCACATTCTCTGGCTGCTGTAGGACCCCGGACACACATGAACCTCAGACTTCAACATGGCCTGTTGCAGTGAACCACAGACACCAAAACGGCCTCCAGCGGCAGCATGGACCATAGAGGTCTTTCAAGGAGGTCCAATCCAGAAAATGAACCTTTCTTCATCTTGGACAACTTGTTGTTGCTCAGAACCAGGGTGATCTTGTGGCTGTGCAGCATGTTTGAGGGATGAGTCTGCTCAAACTCCAGGCTGCATCACCTCACCCTGTTGGTCCTACTCAGCAACGACATGTTCCTCCTGTCTACCACACACCTACTTCATATTTTTCATCTCTAGTTCCACCTCCCTCCACTCTGCACTCGCTGTTCCATTTCTCTCTCTCTTCCACCTCCCCATCACTTATTTGTTCACCATAATGGCATTGGAAACAGCAGTGTGTGTATAAATATATATATGCCCTAACAGCTTTCCATGCAAATATTCATTGCCATCAGTCTGGTTCAAGATTTCTGGTTTCTGAAGTATTGTCGAGACTCTTTCAGATATCCTGCTGTTTGCCCAGAGTCAGGGTGATGTTGCTGCTAGGCAGGGCATTCTGGCTGCCACACACCTCCCTATTGGAGGTTGCTCTGGTGCTGTGTATTCAGATGCTAATTCTGGGCCCCAAGATCTGGTTGCTGTCCAGATGAGTGAATTGTCACGTATAATATACACTGAACAATGCTGTATAAACTTTGCTCCCCTATTATTTCTGATTGGATAATAAGAAAGGCAGGACAGCCTGTTACTGGACAGAAGAGAGGTAGGTGGGGCTTCAGTTCCTGGGCTTGGGAAAGAAAAAGAAAAGGGGAGAGGAAGGAAGAAAATGGAGAAAAACAATGTGGCCTGATAGAGCAAATGCCTCCAGACAGGACCAAATTTGGCAAGTAATTTGGGGGGTGTGGCTGGGAAATAGCTTAGAAAATTAGTATAAATCCTACCTTCCCAGTTATTGTGCTTAAACTTGTTTTTTTTAAAAAAAAAAATAGATCTCTTTCTCAACTATTTGGAAGCTAGCTGAGTTAGAAAAAGCCCTCTAGAAGCCAGGTGTAGTGGCACATGCCTTTAGTCCCTGCTCTTGGGAGGCAAAGACAGGTGGATAGCTGTGAATTTGAGGCTAGCCTGTGTTGGTGCTAGTTTTTTAAACTATTATTTAAACTTCTTAATTCTCTTTCTTCTCCACGCCAATCCCTTCCAACACCCCAACACCATGTAGGAGAGAAAGGAGGTTAGTGGGGAGAAGGCGTTCTCTTAGGCTACTTCCTGCTAGTTAGGGTCACCAGGTTCCTTGGGGGTATCCACTTTTCATTTCAGGATATCTCCAACTTCTCCTCGTACTGCATCAACAGCAACCAGGAGCAGCAGAGGGTAAGCACCAGCAGCCTTCTTCTTTCTTGGAGCTCCTCGGCACTCTCTGGGCTCTAGCCTTTATTCCCTCTCAAAGTCCTTAGAATTAAACTATCTTCAGCTGGGAAAGAACCCCTGTCAGGGCTGGCATGAGGCAAATAGTTTGCTGCTGTGGACAACTGAATCAGTCCCACATCCTTCACCGGGGATCAAAACAAAAACATGTTCACACCCTCTTCATACCAAATTGGCTGGTCTACAAAGCCAATCCAGGACAGCCAAGGCTACACAGATACCGTCTCTGGGGGGAAAAGAAAAGCCCTCTAGAATTAATACGTTTTCTACACTATCTCCCTACCAGATGTCTGCCAGCCTGAGGCTTGCCCGGCTTGCAGGCTGCAGGTAGCATTGCTGTCCCCCACGCCCTCTCCACCTTCCAGTAGGGCAAGCACCACAAGCCACAGCTGCAGCGGCTCCCTCTTGGGAGCCAGCGGACCTGGAGCTGGTCTTATTCAGTCAGGCCATCGGAGCTCCAGAATGCCCACACATCACCCTGTCCTCCATACTGGCAGCCCACGGTTCATCAGGCACAAACCTTTGTGCTTGCAGAGGCAAAGGGTATAGATTCATCATTGTCCGCCAAGTTCCAGAGTCCACTTTTTGAAAGTATTTTCCCTTTTGTTAAAAGTCTTGCCCTTTTGTTGTTTTGACGCTATTGCGGGCTCTGCGGACTCCGTTTCCACTGCCGGGTCGCCCTTCAGAGCTTCCACGGGTCTTTCAGACTCTTTGTTTTGTTTTTCCCAGACAGGGTTTCTCTGTGTAGCTCTGGTTTTCCAGGAACTTGCTCTGTAGCAGGCTGAACTTGAACTCAGAGATTTGCCTCCCGGATTGCTGAGATTAAAGGTGTGTACCATCACACAGGGCTCATTTCCAAATTTTATCTCACAACCTTTCAAAGAGCTTCCTTTCAACATCAGTCATTTTCTGAGTGTAGATGCTAAGGGTCACAGATTAGTTCTTAGCAGTCAACCTTCCCACTGAAACCATTTATTCATCCAATTGTTTGGTTTTTGGAAGAGATAAGTTTAAAGTTCATTTATTTCATATTGTATAGCTTACCAAATACTAAGTAGCAGTGAACTAATAAATAAATGCCTCATCCACTCCACCACTGATAGGCTCAGAACTTAGCAGGGAAGGCATATTTGAGAGTCATATGATCATGTGATGAGCCCTGCATAGTTTCAGATATAAAATAACTTCAGAGCATAGAGTTTAGAGCAACTGACTGTCCCATGAGGCTCCTTTATGGTGTTTTGAGGATCTGAAACTGACATTAGAAGTGAATTTGAAAGAGTAAGCAGAGGGCTGGAGGGATGGCTCAGAGGTTAAGAGCACTGGCTGTTCTTCCAGAGGTCCAGAGTTCAACTCCCAGCAACCACATGGGGCTCATCACCATCTATAACGAGATCCAGTGCCCTCTTCTGGCATGTAGGCACACATGCAGGAAGAATACTGTATAAATAATCTAAAAAAATAAAATAAAGCAGCAAGCATAAAAATGAAAAAAAAAAACAATCATTTGGTAAGTCTTCAAAAAGCTTTGTCTAATTCTAAAACTGAGAGCCTGGGTGATACTTCTAAATAGGGAACAAATCATTTCTTGAATGGGTGCTTTCCAAATCTTTGCCATTAGCAAAACTAAAGGAAGGCTCAATTGTCATCTAATAGAGCATCAACAACCATTTTCAATGACAGATCATTTTAAAATTTTTATCCTATAACTCAAAGGTATTTAAAGAAGTGGCTGGAAGCCGGGCGTGGTGGTGCTTGCCTTTAATCCCACGTACTCGGGGAGGCAGAGGAAGGTGGATTGCTGAGAGTTCGGGGCCAGCCTGGTCTACAAAGTGAGTCCAGGACAGCCAAGACTACACGGAGAAACCTTGTTTTGAAAAACAAAAACAAAAACCAACAAGTGGATGGAATTTCTATAGTGAATCTTTCTTTTCTAATTTATGTAAACTGGGCTTCTCAGAGATTAAAAGAGAAACAATATTAAGCCTAGTTCCATTCTAGAAATAGTCATCCACAGGTTAATAAGTCTTGGGAAAAATTCATCCCCACTAACTGTCATTAAAAGATGGGTGCCAGGCCAGGAATAGTCATGCACACCCTTAATCTCAGCACTTGAGAGGCAGAGGCAGGAAGAGCTCAGCGAGCTTGAGGCTAGCCTAGTTTGTGTAGCAAGTTCTAGGCCAGCCAGGACTACAAAGTAAGACACTGTCTCCAAAAAGAAGTGGGGGAAAAATGCCCTTTCTACATTTAATAACTAGTAATATTTAAAATAATAAATGTTTTCCTAAATTGTAAACTAATTACAGTTAATTGTGAATATTACAATATTACTTAATTTGCTAAAATTTCTCGAAGATATTGGCTTTGATAACCTATGGTCATGGGAACTAATTTAATAATTTTGAAGCAATGTATAATCAGTAAAGAATAAAAGGATGCTGGATATAATCCTATGAGAAAAGTAGAATAAAAATATGGGCATTGCAAGAAAAATAAAGCTATAAAATTTTCAACTGGTAAAGAGGAAGTTGCTTGAGTTTTTTTTTTCCCAACTTTTATTCTTTATGTGTTTCACATCATCTCCCTGTCCCCTTGTACCCACCCCTCTGCCCTTTCAACTTCCTCCCAGAAGAAAATAAAAAACAAATAAAACAAAGCAGAGAAAGCATCTCACCATGGAAACTGTAGTGTGTCACAGTGTGTCTCACGCTTCACTCACAAATGTTCATTGCGATGAGTCATTGGTCTTGTCAGAGGCCTCTGGTGTCTGTCACAGTATCAATACTGGATGCTCACTAGAACTCCTCCTGGATATCCTATTGTTGCCCTGTGTCATGGAGATCCTGTAGCTTTGGATCAGCAAGACCAGCCCTTTCACATGTCCCAACAGTTCACAGATTATGTAGATTTATGGGGTGGGCCAACTCAAAGCCTGGGTGGGCCTGGGTGGTAGCTAAGCTGGTCAGCCAAAAGGCTCTCTCAAATCTACACCGCCAGGATGAGCTCTCCGGAACTGCTCCCGCTAGCCCACCCAACATTGCCACGGGCAAGAGACAGGGTCGGCTCACCAGCTCTCATGCCCTCGGGGCCTGGCTCACCTGCACTCACACCTCCAAAGCCAGCTCCACCGTGCTGCGCAGGTGAGATACAGGGCCCTCTCTCCCAAGTGCCGCTGGTGAGGGGCAGGGAGAGCTATCCCGCTCCTGACTCCTGCGGGTGGTAAAAGGACAAGGGCATCATCCCCATGCCCACTCCACCTCACAGGAGACAAGTGACAGGGCCAGCTCTCCCAACCTCATGCCCTCAGGGCTGGCTCTACTGGACTGCCCAGGTAAGGTGAAGAGCTGCCCTCCTGAGTGCTGCAAGCATGGACGGGCAGTGACATCTCTCCTGCTTTCATGACCCCAGGTCCTGCACCATGAGGACTTGAGGGGTCAGCTCATCCACACCGCTGCTGCGCTCCTGGGGAGGTAAAGGGCTCTCCTGAGTGTCAGTGCTGGTGCGAGGTAGGGACAGCTCTCCAGAGCACAGCAGCCAGCGAGGGGGCGGGGCCCGTTCTGCACAGCCCTTGGATATTTATTGACTTGGTCCCAGACTACTGCCAGACCAGGGATGTCTCATGGTCTCTCGTGGTAATATGAGCCAGGGACATTGTTACCAATACCTGCCACTTCATGGCCAGGGACCCAGCCATGGCCCCCAATGGCAGCACGCGTTGGGACTTCATCCTGGAGGGACCCAGCCATGACCCCCAATGCGTTGGGACTTCATCCTGGTGGCAGGGCTACTCACAGCAGGCTATTCCTCTCCACCCCCACGTCTCCAGTTCCATCTCTCTTCACAGCGCTCAAACTGTTCTTCTTCTCTTTCTCCCCCATCTGTCCTCCACATACTTGCCCACTGTACTCGCTTCAGTGCAAGCAGGTCGTGTGGCTGGCAGGCCTCTAGGTGAACTCTTCTGCCCGAACCCCGTGGGATGGCATGGCATGGTGAGGCTGCAGGCAGGCCTCTGTCTATGGCCCACCCCTACTGTGCGGTAGCAGGGCGCTTTCCCTGCCAGTGCCCTGTGGTGTGGCAGTCAGTAGAATCTTATCACTAAGGTAATGACGCAAGATTGGTCGGTTTTCAGAGCCTTATAGTCCAATATCATCATGGCAACATAGATGGCACTGGAGTGGTAACTGAGGGCTATATCCTCATCCCCAGACAGCAGGCAGAGAGTGAGCACTTGAAATCTTTTTTGGTGGGTCATTAGGTGTTATCACATTGCCCTAAAATTTGGATTCCACTTAATGTATCTAAAAGCCCAATAAAGAGTTTAAAATGTTTCAGTCATGATCTTGATGGCTGACTCTTTGACCCTCCCCCATACAAGCCGGGCTAGAACCCAGGGGAGGGCATTGCAGCCAGCCCTGAGGAGACAGGATGAGCTGGGTTTGGATGGAAGGGAAGGAGGTCCTCCCCTGTTGGTGGACTTGGAGGGGGCGGGGAGGAGGGAGATGAGGGAGGGAGTGAGAGGGTGGGAGGGAATGAGGGAGGAGGCTACGCCTGGGATGCAAAGTACCTAACCTGTGATTGATATAAAAATAAATAAATTAATAAAAAAAAGAGTTTAAAATTCAGTATGTGTGTCTACAGCCATGCCATCCTAAATACGCCAAACTCACCTAAAATATCAGCATTTGTAATTAGAAACCATTATCTTTTAAAACTTCTTAAATTTAAGATTTAAAAAAATTATGTAATTGACCTCAAAATGTAAGAAGGGACATGTACTTCCAGAAGAATATCCAGGTGTGGTTGTGCGCTCCTTTCATTCTAGCACTCAGGAGGCAGGGACAGACGGATCTCTGAGTTCAAAGCCAGCCTGGTCTACATAGTGAGTTCCAGGATAACCAGGGCTGCACAGAGAAGACCCAGTATCAAAACAAACAAACAAACAAAATTCTGAGGAAAGTTTTTCATACATATGAAATTTCAAAAAGCAAAGATCACTGTCTGAGTTAAAAAGAAAAACCTTCGGCTCTGAGTCATAAGGACTGGTACCTAGAAAGAGCCAAAGCAGGTAGCCAAACAGTTCACAGAGGACAGGGGTGAAGGATGGAGTCCTCAGGCTCACTAAGCTCTCTCCTCCCCCAACAGCCTTCCTAAGGCTTGGGGTCCTGGTTCCCAAGATTTGCCTCCTCAGCCTTTGCAGAACCATGGATGAAGGTCAAGGGAGCCAGGGATAGCCCTGCAGGCAGGAAAGCTAGCATGCTATTGGTTGGTGACTTTCTCTAGCCTCCGCATGGAAAATGTCGAGCTTTGTGCTGTTCCAGGCGCTGGGTCAGCTGAACTGCTGCCTGCTATAGCAGAGAAGCTGCTGCCTCAAGGTGACTCAGTGGAACTCTGCAGAACCTCTGGAGTTGCTGGAAGCCTTCTAGAAACATGGGAGAGGTTAATCCTTCCCTCCCGCTCTCCCATCAGATGCGTAGGAAAGTGTGCCCTCAGATCAGGGTTTCTGGATTCCACTCCCGGTACCTACCACAAGTTTGTGTGTATTTTGACAGACAAACTTCTGGGCAAAAGATGGAAGTGAGAGGGTTCTAGAATACACAGACCTTTTTTTAACCGACTACTGGGCAATAACCAGTCAACCCTAAAATTTGGATCAGCCCACAAAGTGTATTGGGCTGTGTATCCCACAGCCCTCCTACTAATCTAGCCAAGGTGTGAGCAAACCTGGACATAGGACAATCTACACAGCACAAAGGAATGCTGAGTAAGCCACTCACTACTTCATGGTGGGCTCTCTTGTTTCAAAACCACTACTTTGGCCAGCTCCTTCTCTTCACCTTTGCTCCTTTTCTCTTTCTGCTGGAGCATTTCCTAGGAGTTGATGAGACAGCCACGCCTATGACCCTGACAACGTATTGACCCTCTGCCAGACCCCCACTCCTTCCCCATCAAACAGGGCTTTAAATCTGCTTGCACATCTGGGGTTGTGGCTCAGGCTTGCCGATCCCGCATCTCCATGGGAACTCACTCATGGAGCTCATGCGGTGGGCATAGCTCACTTCTGAGCAAGGACCATTTCCCAGGGTTGGCAAGAAATGCTTGCACAGGCATGAGTGAGCATAGTCCTATCAGGGACTATGACCTGTCCCCTTGCCTCCAGGGTTGTCCCGTCGTACCTATCATTTTGAAGGCTGCCTCTGTCCACCTTGCCTCCTTCAAAGATTAGGCTGTCTTCCTGCCAACCACTGTGGCTAACACAGAGCTGGACACAAGATGGTCACTCCTTTCCCGAAACCTGATTTATCTTCCAGAATGGAGATCTAATGGCCCTTCCATGCTCCTGTGAAGAACTAAAAAGGCACCAATAGCTTGGTGGAACTACAGACAGGACAGGCAAAGTTCTGGACAGGAGAAAATGGTCATCTCAGCTTTCCCTCACCAAGGAAACAAATCTTTGGACATATCTTTAAGGAATTATCTAGGTTAGGTTAACTGAGATGAAAAGGCCCACTGTTATTCATGTGCGGTGTGATTTACAAGGTATCATCAGCCTTTGACCTACTCACACCTAAATGCATACATACAACACACACACACACACACACACAGAGGTGGGGATATGAACATGTTTCCTCACAGGATCCAGTATCTTGAAACAATCATCCTTGATTCGTGGTGAGCAGTAAGGCATCAGTGAGAGGTTGCACTGGTGGCTCCTGACCCCCTCTGAAAGTGCTTCTTCTCCCCAGAGATGGAATCCCGCTGTGTCATCTAGGCTAGTCTCCAGTTCATGATTCAACTGCCTCAGCATTCTGAGAAGCTGGGATCAAAAATACATA
Source organism: Pachyuromys duprasi (assembly GCA_028658305.1). Classification (NCBI taxonomy): domain Eukaryota; kingdom Metazoa; phylum Chordata; class Mammalia; order Rodentia; family Muridae; genus Pachyuromys; species Pachyuromys duprasi. The sequence continues at coordinate 10,931 of JAQQSO010006630.1, forward strand.
CCACCATGCCACAAAAGAAGTGCCTTTTACGTAAGGCTATAGTGTCTCTATGCAAGCATGTCGCCTGTCAGTCTTCCACGATAATTAGTATCAGGCAGCCATGCAGAAGGACCCTTCATTAAGAACCTTCTGGCTTTGTTTTCTTCTTGTTTGCTAGGGTTGACACGTGCAACTCCATTTTGACTAGCTTAGTCTGAAAGTTTCTTTAAAACTCTCACAACCGGGGGGGGGGGTCAATGTAGCGATGTATCAGAGCGG
>JAQQSO010006631.1:0-11188 GCA_028658305.1 Pachyuromys duprasi
TATGTTTCTTTCTGCTTTTGGGATACCTCACTCAGGATGATAGTTTCCAGGTCCCACCATTTGCCTGCGAATTTCATGATTTTTTCCATTTTAATTGCTGAGTAGTATTCCATTGTGTAAAAGTACCACAATTTCTGTATCCATTCCTCAACTGAGGGACATCTGGGTTGTTTCCAGGTTCTGGCTATTACAAATAAGGCAGCTACGAGTTGATTTTGTATTCAGCCACTTTGCTGAAGGTGTTTATCAGTTGAAGGAATTCTCTGGTTGAATTTTTGGGGTCACTCATGTATACTATCATATCATCTGTGAATAGTGAAACTTTGACCTCTTCCAATCCAATTTGTATTCCCTTGATCTCCTTTAGTTGTCTTATTGCTCTAGCTAGGACTTCAAGTACTAAATTGAAGAGATATGGAGAGAGTAGGCTGCCTTGCCTTCTCCCTGATTTCTGTGGAGTTGGTTTGTGTTTCTCTCCATTGAGTTTGATGGTTGCTATAGGCTTGCTGTATATTGCCTTTACTATGTTTAGGTATGTGCCTCGTATCCCTGATATTTCCAAGACTTTAAACATGAATGAGTGTTGGATTTTGTCAAATGCTTTTTCGGCATCTAGGGAGATGATCATGTGGTTTTTGTCATTTGTTTATATGGTGGATCACATTGATGGATTTCTGTATATTGAACCACCCTTGCATGCCTGAGATGAAGCCTACTTGGTCATGGTGGATGATATCTTTTATGTGTTCTTGGATTTGGCTTGCAAGTATTTTATTGAGTATTTTTGCATCAGTGTTCAAGACAGATAGGTCTGAAGTTCTCTTTTTTTGTTGTTGTTGTTGTGTCTTTGTGTGGTTTAGGTATCAAGGTCACTGTGGCTTCACAGAATGAGTTTGACAATGTTCCTCCTGTTTCTATTTTGTGGAATAGTTTGAGGAGTATTGGTGTTAGCACTTCTTCGAAATCTGGTAGAATTCAGCGCTGCAACCATCTGGCCCAGGGTTTTTTTTTTTTGGAAGGGAGACTGTTGATGACTGCTTCAATTTCCTTGGGTGATATAGGTCTATTTAGTCTTTCTACCTGATTTTGAAGATGGATTCTATCAAGAAAATTGTCCATTTCATTTAGATTTTCAAATTTTGTGGCATGTAGGCTTTTGTAGTATGACCTAATGATTGTTTGGATTTGCTTAGTGTCTATAGTTATGTTCCCCTTTTCATTTCTGTTTTTATTGATTTGGATAGATTCTCTCTGCCTTTTAGTTAGTTTGGCTAAGTGTTTGTCTATCTTGTTGATTTTCTCAAAGAACCAGGTTTTTGTTTCGTTGATTCTTTGAATAGTTTTATTTGTTTCTAATTGATTGATTTTAGCCCTGAATTGATTATTTCCAGCCATCTGCTCCTCTTGGGTGTTTCTGCTTCTTTTTCTTCTAGGGTTTACAGTTGGGCTATATGTTGTTTTCATATGATGCTGCAAATTTCTTCTTGAAGGCCCTTAGTGCTATGACTTCTCCTCTGAGCACTGCTTTCAATGTGTCTTATAAATTTGGGTATTTTGTATCTTCATTTTCATTGAATTCTAGGAAGTCTTTCATTTCTTTCTGTATTTCTTCCTTAACCCAGCTGTCATTGAGTATCAAGTTGTTCAGTTTCCATGTGCATGTAGGGTTTTTGTTATTTCCATTGTTGTTGAGGTCCAGCTCTAGTCCATGGTGGTCAGATAGAATACAGGGGTTTATTTCAATCTTCTTGTATTTGTTGAGGCCTGCTTTGTGACTAACTATATGGTCTATTTTGGAGAAGGTTCCATGAGGTGCTGAAAAGAAGGCATACTCTTTTGAATTGGGTGAAAAGATCTGTAGACATCTATTAGGTCCATTTGATTTAGGGAGTCTGTAAATGCCTTTATTTCCCTATTTGGTTCCTGTCTAGCCGATCTGTCCCTTGGTGAGAGTGGGGTGTTGAAGTCTCCCACTATTAAGGTATTGGGATCAGTGTGTGATTTAGGCTTTAATAATGTTTCATTTACGAATATAGGCACTCTTGTATTTGGGGCATAGGTGTTCAGAATTGTGATGTCCTCTTGGTGGATTTTTCCTTTGATGAGAATACATATAGTGCCCCTCCGTATCTTTTTTGATTAATCTTTTTTAAAAGTCTATTTTATTAGATATTAGGATAGGTACTCCAGCTTGTTTTCTGGATCCATTTGCTTGAAAAATATTTTTCCAGCCTTTTACTGTGAGGTAGTGTTTATCTTTGTTGCACAGGTGTGTTTCTTGGTTGCAACAGAATGTTGGGTCTTGTTTTGGCAACCATTCTGTTAGTCTGTGTCTTTTTATTGGAGAGTTGAGTCCAATGATGTTGCTAGATACTAGTGACCAACGAATGTTACTTTCTTTTGATTTGGGTTTGGTGGTGTTGCTGTGTTTTATTGCTTGTATTCTTTTGATTTTTGTTGTTGTAGTTATCTATGTCCTATGTTTCCTTGGATGTAGTTGTTTTTGTTGGGTTGGAATTTCCCTTCTAGTAACTTCTGGAAGGCTATGTTACTGTGTAGATATTGTTTAAATTTGGTTTTGTCATGGAATATTTTGAATTCTCCCTCTATGTTGATTGAAAGTTTTGCTGGGTATAGTAGTCTGGGTTGATATCTGTGGTCCCTTAAGGTCTGCATGATTTTTGCCCAAGCTTTTCTGTCTCTCATAGTTTCTGTTGAGAAATCTGCTTAGAATCAGAATCACTTGGCCTTTTTCCCTTCCTGCTTTTAATATTTTTTCTTTGTTCTGTAGGTTCATTGTTTTGACTATGATCTGACATGAAGAGTTTCTTTTCTGGTCTAGTCTATTTGGTGTTCTGTAGGCCTCTTGTATGTTTATGGACATCTCTTTCTTTAAGTTGGGAAAATTTTCTTCTATGATTTTCTTGAAAATATTTTCTGGACCTTGGAGCCTAACGTCTACTTTTTCATCTACTCCTGTTATACTTAGATTTTGTCTTTTCATGGTGTTCTTGATTTCTTGGATGTTTTGTGTTTGGAATTTTATTGATTTTATTTTTTCTTTGAGAGACATATCAATTTCTGCAAGTGTGTCTTCGGCACCTGAGGTTCTTTCTTCCATCTCTTGTATTCTGTTGTTGATGCTTACCTTTGTAGTTCCTGATCTTTTCTCTATGTTGTCCAGCTCTAGGTTTTTCTCTGTTTGTGTATTCTTTATTGATTCTAATTCTGTTGTCATGTCTTGCACCATTTCCTTTATCTGTCTGAATGTGGAGTCCTGCTTTTCAATGATGGCTTCTATTTTTTTTTTTCGTTTCCTCTCTTTATGTTGCTAATTGTGCCTCTATTTGTTTGGCTACATTTGCCTGTATTTTTTTGAGAGCTTTTTTCATTTCTTCTTTATTTGCCTCCATTTGTGTGGTTATTTCTTTGAGAGCTTTGTTCATTTCCTCTTTGTTTGCCTCAATTTATGTGGCCATTTCTCTGAGAGATTTGTTCATTTCCTCTTTATGAGCCTCTAATAGCTGGAAAACCATAGGTTTAAAGTCATTTTCTTGTGTATCTAGTGAATTGAAGTGTCCATTTATTTGGGGGGTTCCCGGAGAAGTCATAATGTCCTGATTTTTGTTGGGTGTGTTCTTATGTCGGCCTCTAGCCATCTGCTTATCTGTAACCCTCATTGTTTGTTTCTGGAGTCTGTACTTCAGGCTAGGACCATCTCTTTCTGTTTTCTGGACTGTTTTTCAGGAAGATGAGAGAGGTTCCCTGGTTTGGGAGTGTGTGTTGTGGTTTCAGCTTTACCTAAGGGAGGAATGTGATGCTGGAGCTATACGAAGGCCCTTGTAGCGGGGGCAGTGTGCATGTGCAGATTCCCTGACTATCACAGTGGCGTAGAGGCCAGTGGTATGCAGCTCTGTCTAGGATCCAGGAATTGTTTGCCTGGAATTCACTGGTAGCCCCGCAGAGCAGAGACTTCAGTGTTGGGGTCACTGTCCCAAGAATCCCTATGATGCCCACACTAGGGGTGTGAGTAGTAGGGATCTGTTGTCTGGTGGCTTGTGTAGAGGTGCCCTGGTTCTGGGGCTCTGCAAACACTCCCTTGAAGGCACACTCACTCCCTTGCAGGACCAATTGGAAAGCACAGGGGTTCCCCTTGCTCTCTACTCTCCGATTTGATCCTGCTGGGGCAAATGAAGGTGTAGGTTAACAGTCAGCTCAGTGGTGCTTTAGCAGCAGGTCTTGGTGTCCACTGTGTGCTGTGCTGGGTGCAGCCCGTGCTGGGGCCTGGACAGTGTGGTCTGTGGCAGACTCTGCAGGCCCCTTCTGTATCCTTCACTTCCACCATGGAATGATTTTGGTGGCTGGACCCAGGGAAGTTCTGGGATGGGAGTGGGTGGGGGGAGTGGGGACTGAATTTCCTCTGTCCCAGATCCCGAGACAGGTTAGTCTTTTCCTCTTTGGAGGCCTGGATAACTGTTTTGGGTTCATTAGCCCTGTCACTCACTAATTTTGGCATTTCAGGTCCTTTGCCCCTCAGATAAGGTGTATGCTAGCTGCCGCCATCTTGATACTCATTAGATTTTTTTATCCTTACATTTTTTGTGCTTGTCTAACAGAAATAATAGATGGACATTTTAAAATCTTGCTGTTTAGCCCTAAGCAGAAACATGAGGGTATTTTAGAAGAATAATCCCTCAAATCATCATCTTTATTAGCCGATTTTAAATCTGGAATAAAACATTTCCCTCACATCAGAATATATAAGTAAAGTAATCAAAGCCCCATACATATATAGGGGTTAGAGGTTTAAGTTACCCGTTTTATGGGGAGGAGTTGCAAAGGTGAGACCTTTTTCTAGATTTCGAACAGCAATTGGTATATGGTGGTGATGGGTATGGAAGTTAATCTAGAAATATGAAGTGTAACTGTCCAAGAAGGTATATTGGACAAAATCTCAAGTGTGTTTAATTTCAGACCACAATGAGCCTTCCTTACATGGACAACAGAACCTTATTCCAAATGAAGCTGGCTCTTGACAAAATTTAGGTATTTATTGTTTTGCTTTTGAAATGAAAGCTGGTCCATTGTTATTTTGGATGAAAGCTGGCAGTCAGAACCAAGAATTGTCTCTTCTAACCTTAACCAGTTCTGTTTTCTTTCCCATGTGATTATAAACTCTGTCTACTGTGAAAAGTTTCAAGAACTTTAGGCATGTGAATAAACTCAGCTTGCTAATCCTCAAGGGAGCCATCTCCTTAGTTTCCACTGTTTTCATTTTGAAATTGTTTTGTTTTGTACACATTGTACAACCTACTCATTCTTAGTTACTCTTTGTAGGTGTGGGCCCTTTAAATTTGGCTATAATCAGCAGGTTTGATTGAAATGTTTATAGTAGGATAGACTAATGCTTTGAGCAATAGCACAATGCCCAGCACATTAAATTTCTAATGCTTTTAAAATAAAATTTACTCATGAATTCCCACCCTCAAACCTAGTCTTTATTTTTCTCATTGTAATAAAACCTGAAACTGCATGTCTATGTGAGGGATTAAAGTCTCCAGTTTTTTGTTTTGTTTTGTTTTTCAGTCTTCTAAGATTTTTAGTTTACAACCACATGGACCAAGTGATTTTCATTGTTCACTGATGTTATCACCTTTGGTGTTTTTTGAACTACATTATAGCTACTGCTAAAAGTATGATACCACAACCATTAAGGTTAACATTTCTATTTTATTAACAATGGTAATAGGTCTGCATTCTTGCTAGATGTCTCCTGAGCATGAATGCTCAGAAAGGATACCTGGATTCATGAGGTGGCTAACCTTCTTTCGGGAAGGCAGCTGTGGCAACCTTGTCCACTGTCAACCATGAGTTCTGCTTTCTGTCCACGACTTGTTCCATCACTGCCAGGCTAGTCAGTGCCTTTGATTTTCAGAGTTGTTTTCATTGCGGAGAAATTATCAATTCACTTGTTTTAGTGGTTGGTGTACAAATTTTGGGCTGTTGGAATAGATTTGTATGCAAGTAGGCTCTAGTCAGCTTGGAAATACTGACAGCCTGGACAATGAGACACCAAATATGTAAACCCTTGAGAGAAACATATTCTCTTCGTATCCAAGAGTTTGGAACACATAGCAGAAAAAGTCAAGATTTATGTGAAGATATTGGTGGTGTTAATATGGATATCAAAAATAGTTCTTGGGCTACAGATATTGTTCACTGATAGAATGCTTGCCAGGCATGTATGAGTCCCTCATTCAGTTCCCAGAATATAAAAACAAACACTTGATTATTCCTGTGGTCTTAGGAAGAAAAGAAGGAAGGAGAGATCACTTCCAGTGTTTTTCAGAGACTGCATACACACATTCTGGGGAGGTATCCACTGGAAACAGGAACAAGCCACTGACCATTGGAGAAAAGCCGATCTTTGCTTTAAAAAATGTACCAGAGATCTTTGCCAGATCATATTTGAATGTTCTTAGAAGGTAGAATTTGTGATCCTTAAAAAAGATTATTTAGTTAGAAAGATTTTTAAATGTTTAAGATATGGCCTGAATCCTCCTGACTCATATTTAATTAGGAGAAGAAAAAGCTTAACTGAAGAAAAACTGTTAAGCAAAATATACTGGATCTTTAAGAAATATGCAAAATTTTCTCATGTTTTTCAAATTGGAAAGAGAGAGATAGAGATAGATAGATAAAGCCTGTGAACTCTCCTTTATTTTTTCCTTTTTAAAAACATTTTTATTTTATTTTATATTAATCACAGGTTATGTACTTTGTATCCCAGGCATAGCCCCCTCCCACATTTCCTCCCTATCCCCCCCATCCCTCCCTCATTTCCTCCCTGCCCCTTTCCAAGTCCACTGATAGGGGAGGAACTCCTCTCCTTCCATCTAACTCTAGCTTATCAGGTCTCTTCAGGACTGGCTGCAATGTCCTTTTCTGTGGCCTAGCAAGGCTGCTCCTCCCTCAGGGTGCGGGGGAGGTCAAAGAGCCCAGCTACTGAGTTCATGTCAGAGACAGTCCCTGTTCCACTTACAAGGGTACCCACTTGGATGCTGAGCTGCCATGGGCAACTTCTGAGCAGGGGTTCTAGGTTATATCCATACATGGTCCTTGGTTGGAGAATCAGTCTCAGAAAAGACCCCTGTGCCCTGACATATTTGGTCCTTGTGGCACTCCAGTCCTCTCCAGGTCGTATTAACTCCCCCTTCTTTCATATGATTCCCTGCACTCTGTCCAAGGTTTGGTTATGAGTCTCAGCATCTGCTTTTAAACAAATTCTGTTTCTGTTTTTTGAATGCAAAACTAGGTTTGTTTTGCGATTCAGCATAATGTACTGACAATAGTGTGATCGTCAAAGAAAGACTTCACAAGATATTTGATTAATTCACACAACAACCTTGCGGGTTACATAATAACTATGGTTAGAGTTCTGCATATATTTTTAGAAAACTTCCTACAATATGTAAGGTTCTGTTTTGTCAACAATATATTTATGCATAAATTTAATAATTATCTCACAAAACGTTTAGGATTTGGGATAAAGGTATAGTTCTATTTAATGGCAGCTTTGCCAATTTTTGTTTTCTTTCACAATTTTTTAATTTTTAAAACTTATTTATTTTTTATTTTTTATTTTAATTTTTATTAATTATACTTTATTCACTTTGTATCCCCCCCCTAAACTCCACCCATCTCCCCTTCCAGTCCCACCCTCCCTCCCCCTTCTCCACGCATGCCCTTCCCCAAGTCCACTGATAGGAGAGGTCCTCCTTCCTTCTGATCCTAGTCTATCAGGTCTCATCAGGAGGCTGTATTGTCTGCATTCCTCTGTGGCCTGGTAAGGCTACTCCCCCTTCAGGGGGAGGTGATCAAAGAGCAGGCCAATCAGTTCATGTCAGAGACAGTCCCTGTCCCCATTACTATCAAACCCGCTTGGACACTGAACTGCCATGGGCTACGTCTATGCAGGGGTTCTAGGTTATCTCCATCAATGGTCCTTGGTTGGAGTGTCATTCTCAGAAAAGACCCCTGTGCTCAGAATTTTTGGCTCTGTTGCTCTCCTTGTGGAGCTCCTGTCCTCTCCAGGACTTACTATTTCCCACTTCGTTCATACGATTCCCTGCACTCTGCCCAAAGGTTGGCCATAAGTCTCAACATCTTTTTGATACCCTGCAGGGTAGAGCCTTTCAGAGTTCCTCTGTAGCAGACTCTTGTCCTGTTCCCTATTTTCTTGAACATTTTAGGTGGCGTCCTCCTTCTTGATTAGTTTCTTTAGGTGTACAGATTTTAGTAGGTTTATTCTATATTATATGTCTAATATCCACTTATGAGTGAGTATATACGCTGTGTGTCTTTCTGCTTCTGGGATACCTCACTCAGGATGATCTTTTCCAGTTCCCACCATTTACCTGAAAATTTCTAGATTTCCTTGATTTTTATTGCTGAGTAATATTTCATTGTGTAGATGTACAATAATTTCTGTATCAATGGATACAGATGCTAAGGTGAGGAGCATCTGGGTTGTTTCCAGGTTCTTGCTATTACAAATAAAACTCCTATAAACATGGTTGAGCAAATTTCCTTATTGTGTACTTGAGCATCTTTTGGATATATGCCTAGGAGTGGTATAGCTGGATCTTAAGGAAGGACTATTCCTAATTGTCTGAGAAAGCATCAGATTGATTTCCAGAGTGGTTGTGCCAGTTTAAATTCCCACCAGCAGTGGAGGAAAGTTGAACTCATTTGGCACAGGCGACAACTTCCTGAACACAACACCAACAGTACAGGCTCTAAGAGCAACAATCAATAAATGGGACCTCATGAAACTGAAAAGCTTCTGTAAAGCAAAGGACACTGTGGTCAAAACCAAATGACAGCCTACAGACTGGGAAAGGATCTTCACCAACACTGTATCTGACAGAGGGCTAATATCTAGTTTATATAAAGAACTCAAGAAGTTAAACAACAACAAATCAAGTAATCTAATTAAAAAATGGGGTACAGAGATAAACTGAGAATTCTCAATAGAGGAATATCGAATGGCCGAAAAACACTTAAAGAAATGCTCAATGTCCTTAGTCATCAGGGAAATGCAAATCAAAATGACCCTGAGGTTTCACCTTATACCCATCAGAATGGCTAAGATCAAAAGCTCAAGTGACAACACATGCTGGAGAGTTTGTGGAGAAAGGAAAACTTATTTTATTTAATTATTCATTCACTCTGTATCCCAGCTGTAACCCCTCTCCCAAACCCGCCCTCCCTCCTTCCTCTACTCCCATGCCTCTTCCCCAGTCCACTGAGTCCTCCTCCCCTTCCATTTGACCCTAGCCTATTAGGTCTCATCAGGACTGGCTGCATTGTCTTCCTCTGTGGCCTGGTAAGACTGACACCCCGCTCAGGGGGAGGTGATCAAAGAAAGAGCCAGCCACTGAGTTCATGTCAGAAACAGCCCCTGTTCCCCTTACTAGGATACCAAATTGGACGCTGAGCTGCTATGAGCTACATCTGTGCAGGTGTTCTAGTTTATCTCCATGAATGGTTCTTGGTTGGAGTGTCAGTCTCAGAAAAGACCCCTGTGCCCAGATATTTTGGTACTGTTGCTGTCCTTGTGGAGCTCCTGTCCTCTCCAGGTCTTTCTATCTCCCCCCTCATTCATAAGATTCCATGCACTCTGCCCAAAGTTTGGCTATGAGTCTCAGCATCTGCTTTAATACTCTGGTGGGTAGAGTCTTTCAGAGGCCCTGTGTGGTAGGCTCCTGTCCTGTTCCCTGTTTTCTCCCTCTTCTGATGTCTATACCTTTTGGCTTTCTGAATGAGGTTTGAGCATCTTACCCAGGGTCCTGCTTCTTGCTTAGCTCCTTTAGGTATGCAGGTTTTTAAATAAATGAAAATTTATCTACTGTTGTATGTCTATCTTAAACGAGACAGAGAATTATGATACAGGAAGGTTTTAAGATTAGTGGTTTCCAATGATTGATGCATAATAAGATCACACAAGAATTTTAAAATCAATATTAATGCCAGATTTCAAAAATTATTAGATTGTTCTGTTGTGAGGCTGGACATTAAAAAAATTTAATGTGCAATAATGAGATTTTCAAAGTATGGCCTCAGGCTTGCTGCACTACCTGGGAACCTCAAAAATTCACTCGGCATTTATAAATTTGTATACTTGGTATAATTTACACATTGCAGCAATACTTTTATGTTTTGATCAATTAATTGTAGATTAATAGGCAATTAAGAGAACACTATAGAGTTTCAGTTTCACATGAATTTCTGTGTTACTGTTAAATAATTACTGTTATATAATTATTTACACATTATTTTTATCTCCTGTGTACTATCCCATGGAGAGATAAAGGCTACAGCAACATTTTGTATTTACCTATCTCAGGTGCCTCTGATCACTTAAGTATTGATTACTTCCTTTAAAATAAAGTGGTAAGAGAGATCCAAGATGGCTGCCCCAGGAGGACACTGTGTCTGAAGAGCAGGACAGTAGTGTAGGCACAGCGACTGGGAGACTGAGATCTTGTACCTAAAACACCAGCATTTGCGACTGCCAGGTGAGCGGAATTCCTACAGTGGAGAAATCAAGTGGAAAAGTCCAAGGGACACCCAGCTATTCCCAGGAAAAACTCCGGAGGGAGACAGGCTGCGCACAGCCGGGTTGGCCGCCTAAGCCGCCATTTTAGTCGGGGGCACACAGACTGAGTTTCACCCAGATACCACGGGCTGCACTGCGCAGGTGCACATCCCTCTGTGCCAGCGGCCGCCACTTTGGGCTGGGGTACACGGTACCCCGGACAGACTGAGTTTCACCCAGATACCACGGGCTGCACTGAGCAGTTCCACTCTGAAGTTCAGCCTTGAAGCACAAACAGCTCCTTGATTATATATAAACAAATGACCAGAAATCGGCATAAGAATGCACCCAACAAAAATCAGGACACCATGGCCCCACCAGAAACACCTAAAAGCAATAGAGATTTTAATGCAGCGGAGACACAGGAAAATTATATTAAAGCTATAATTATGCAGATATTAGAGGAACAAAAGGAGGCACAAAAAGAGGAAATGAACAAGGCCCTCAAGGAAATTAAGAAGGATTTAACTGCCCACATACAGGAACAATTAAAGATAGACAGAGAGGAAACAACCAAAATAGGAGACA
>JAQQSO010006632.1:0-11187 GCA_028658305.1 Pachyuromys duprasi
CCAGACCTTCAAAGAAGTCCTAACAACAATTCTCTATAAAGTGTTCCACAAAGTAGAAATAGAAGGAAAATTATTGAACTCTTTCTATGAAGCCACAGTCACCTTGATACCTAAACCACACAAAGATCCAACAAAAAAGAACTTCAGACCTATCTTTCTTATGAACATTGATGCAAAAATACTCAATAAAATACTTGCAAACCGAATCCAAGAGCACATAAAAGATATCATCCACCATGACCAAGTAGGCTTCATCCCAGACATGCAAGGGTGGTTCAATACACGTAAATCCATCAATGTGATCCACCATATAAATAAACTGAAGGAGAAAAACAACATGATCATCTCCCTAGATGCCGAAAAAGCATTTGACAAAATCCAACACCCATTCATGTTTAAAGCCCTGGAGAGACTAGGGATACAAGGCACATACCCAAACCTAGTAAAGGCAATATACAGCAAACCTATAGGTTCTTTTTTAGATGAACAAAATCTCCTAACTATTGAGTTTCTCCAGACCCAAAGGTTTGTTTTTACTTGTGTGTATGTGTGTGAGTCTGTTGGTATGTATACCACTTGAATGCTACTCTCCACAAAGGCCAGAGAAGGTCTCTGAAGTCTCTGGAGCCAGAGTGATGGTAATTGTTACCTTTTCAATGTCAGTGCTGGAAACCTCACCCAATTCCTCTGGAAGATTAGGAAGCTCCTTTAACTTCTGAGCAGTGTCCAATATTATTTGCATCCACATTTCTTTACATCCCTGGATGACAGTTACATTGTCTCCAAATGAAGCCGAAAGAGAAGTAACACTTAGGGTCTGAATTGAAAGATAATGACCCTAACCATGGAGGAAGAGTTTAAACAAGAAAATTCTCATGAGTGGGTGGTTTTAAGGAAGCACAGTGAGTGCTCAAATCCAGTAATGTCATCTCCCTGGGTGGTCAGAGAAGAAAAGAGAGCAGAGCAGCCAGTCATTTATGTAGTATTTTGTAAGCTAAGGTAATTTATGACTAGAAGGGTAAACATATTCCTCACCCCATCATGATCTCAGAAATGCAATCCACATGAAACACTTCTGCTTAAATATAAATATCCATAAAACAACTATTGACTAAGATTTTGCAAAATCCAGCCAAGTCTTTTTCTGCTTAAGCTTGTGAAATCCTGAAGGTCAGATTGAATCCATCGTGTAAGAGCAACAACACTGTATTGCCACTGTCATTGTGACATCTCTATGGCCCCAGAATAGCGCTCTTAATGGCTGATGATGTATGATGCTAATAACATAAAGACTGATGCCATGCGTGAATACTCTGGGGAGGAATATATATAGTCTCATTTTTGGCTGTTATAAAATAAGAAAGCAGGTTTGAGAGCTATTTTTGTCTTACAAAGCTGTAAATTTTATGTTATTATGTCATGTGACTACTTCACACCATGACCAGTCATCCACATATAGTCAATGATTTACTACATACAAAGTAAAAAGGAAACGTGATTATTCACTCCTTTTAAAGACTAGATTTAGGCTGCCAGTGCAATTGCCTGCTTAGTTGTAGAGCGGCAGTGTGATAACTCTTGCAGTGTCTGTAAGGCAAATGCAAGGGCTGAAGACGCAGTTTGAAAATGACTATTACTGCTTTTACCTCATTGGCACATCTGTTACTAATAATTACTTTGAAGCAAGAACATTTTTACTTTGAAGCGATTAATTTAGGAAGGTTCAGTGATCAAAATTAATACATTTCATAATATGTTGTATCACAATAAATCAGTATGAAAATATTTTCTTCAGAAGTTACACCCATAAAGTCTCACACACATGACTGCTTAAACATGAGCTGAACAAGGACAACAGCAACAGACATGCTAATGTGAGCAGGGGTAAGCACATAAAGCCTCAACTGTACACAAAGTAAAAGCAACTAGGAAAGTATGAGAGAGGGAGAAATAGTCTTCCCCAGAGATGAGTACACCAATTGGTTATCCACCAAATGGTCAGCCCTTAAAACCTTCACAAAAGTAGCATTATACAGACAGAGCAGTACTTAATTATGTTGTTAGGAATATGTATATATATATGTATGTATGTATGTGAATATGTGTATATGTATGTGTCTTGATAAGTGTTCTATTGCTGTGAAGAAATGTCATGAATGGAAACTCTTATAAAGGAAAGCATTTAACTGTGGTTTGTTTACAGTTCAAAGGATTAGTCCATGGACAGGATCATGTCTGCATGCAGGCAGACATGGTGCTGTTAAAGTCCAGAGTTCTACATTCAGATCCACAAGCAGCAGAAAAAGAAAGCCGATGGGTTTGGTTTGGGCTTCAGAAATCCCAAAGCCCACACCTAATGACATATTCCTCCAACAAGGCCAGAGCTCCTAATCCAGCTCAGACACTGCCACTTCTTGTGACTAAGCATTCAAATATTTGAGCCTGTGAGGGTCATTCTTATTCAAATGACCACAGCAAACAAATAATTTGAAATAACATGGAGAAGTACATAGGAGGATTTTTTAATTTTTTATGTTTTATATTGATTATAGTTTATTCACTTTTTATCCCATCTGTAGTCCCCTCCCACCTCCCTTCCCAATCTCACCCTTCCTCCTTCATCTCCTCCTATGCCCCTCTCCAAGTCCACAGATAGGAGAGGTCCTCCTCCCCTTCCATCTGACCCTAGCTTTTCCCTTCTCATCAGAACTGGCTGCACTGTCTTCCTCTGTGGCCTGGCAACGCTGCTCTCCCATCCTGGGGAGGCAAAGAACTAGCAGATACTGAGACTCATAAACAAACTTTGTGCAGAGTGCAGGGAATCTTAGGGAAAAAGGGGGAGATAATAATACCTGTAGAGGACAGGAGCTCCACAAGGAGAGCAACAGAACCAAAATATCTGGGCACAGGGATCTTTTCTGAGACTGATACTCCAACCAAGGACCATTCATGGAGATAACCTAGAACCCCTGCTCAGATGTAGCGTATGGCATCTCAGTATCCAAGTGGGAACCCCAATAAGGGGAACAAGGACTGTCTCTGCTATGAACGCAGTGGCTGGCTCTTTGACACAGGAGGATTTAAAGAGAAGAAAGGAAAGGAAGAAATGATGTAATTACACTATAATTTTAAAAATTAAAAAAAATTTAAAGACTAAAAAATTTCTACTTCTAGTCTTAAATAGCTTGTAATAAATTGGTCAACTAAAGACATAATTATTTAATAACTACAAATTAATGATTTAATCATTGTCATATACTAATAAACTTTTATAAAGGATATTTCTGTTAAATATATATACTGAGTTATATTTTACTTCAAAAATCTTGTCTAAATACTGAATATAGTAAGATAGGAAAAAAAATCCCTATACTACTTAAAACAGGATCATCCTAGTAATTTTCTAATGCTGACAAACAAGCCAGACCTTATTTTTAAAACTTAATAAAATATAAAAGTTTATGCATTTGCTTACATGAATTTTGCAACATAATATACCTGTGTATTATTATATCATAACTTAGAGTCAAAAGAGATGACAAGCACAGCTTTGAGTTTGACAAACATGTATTGAATAATGATTCGTTCTCAACAAAATTACATTCCTTCATGTTATTTCTAGTCAAAGTTGGACACTTTTTCTTCCTCAATGTCAAAGGAAATCAACTTTTTTGATACATTTTTTTCTTTTAGTTTAAATAGATTCTTTTCCCACACAATGTACCCTGATTATAGTTTCTCTTTTCTTTATTCCTCCCAGCTCCCCCCAACTTTCCTCCCTTTCTGGATTCATTCCCTTTCTGTCTCTTATTAGAAAAGAACAGGCTTCTAAGAAATAACAACCAAACATGACAAAATAAAAAATATAATAAGATGAAGCAAAAACTATTATATCAAAGTTGAACATGGTAACCCAACAGGAGGAAGAGCCAGAGACCCACTCATTTTTCGGTCAGGAGTCCTATGAAAATACTAAGCTAATAGCTGTAACATCTATGTGGAGGTCCTGGTGCATACCTTGTGATCCCTGTGCCTGCTGTTTCAGTTTTTGTCAGCTCATTTGCACCTTGCTCTTCTGGTGTCCTTCATTCTCTCAGGCCCTTATAATCGTTTGGTCTCCTCTTCCACTGTGTTCTCTGAGCTCTGAGGAGAGGGATTTGATGTAGATCTCCAATTTAGACTCTCTCTTTGCATAATGCCTGGTTTGGGTCTCTGAATCTATTCTCCTCTGCTGTCTGAGGACACCTCCCTGATGATGATGAGACAAGGCATGAGTATAGCATAGTTTAGGAATCATTTGAGTATAGCAGAATATTATTAGGAATCATTTTTATTCATTTATTCATTCATTTATTTTTTATTATTTTAACCAGTCCTGTTTGGTTTTAACCTGGGTTTCTGGGATATCAAATCTCTGGTTCTTGGTAACTAAAACAGTGTCAGGTATGGAATCTTTCTCGTGGAGTGGGCCTTCAGTCAACTCAGGTAGTGGGTGGCTACTCCCACAAATTCTGTGCCACCATAGCCCTAGCATATTTTAAGGTGGGACAGATTTTTAAAAAGATGTATTTATTTATTATTTATATAATATTCTGCATGCATGTATGTGAACACACCAGAAGAGGGCACTAGATCTCACTGGGAATGGTTATGAGCCACCATGTAGTTCCTGGAATTGAACTCAGGACCTTTGGAACAACAATCAGTCCTCTTAACCACTGAGCCATCTCTCCAGCCCCACGGCAGGACAGATTTTAGGTTAAAAATTTCGGGGCTGCGTTGGTATCCAAGGTTATCTTTTGGTAGCCTGCAGAGTACCTTCCCACATCAAAGACACTAGAACATAAGTGTTAGGCCTACATGTGGTCACCATGTTAACCATATTGAGTGAGGTGTGTGTGTGTGTGTTCCTCAGCAATGGGGCCACTCTGTCAACACAGCCAGGGTTGTTTGGGGATTTCAATGGGACCCCCTTAGCCAACGATTCAAGTGAATGCAACGTACTCCTGCCACTAGATGCTTCACCTGGTTATAAGCAACGGTCAGTTGAGACTTCATATCCCTTATTACTAGGAGTCCTCATTAGGATCAACTTCATAGATTCTAGGAAGTATAACTACACTAGGTTTAAACACTGTCACTCAAAGACTCCCTAATTCCAGCCATTTCTTTTCCTGCACTCTCTCCATCCTTTCTCCCAACCCACCTGATTCAACTCTCACGCGTTTCCCTGTCTAGCCCTAGTCTGGCTATCAAATCTCTTCTATTTCTCTCTCACAGGAAGATCCCTGTGTCCTTCCTAGCACCTTCCTCCTTACCTAACATCTTTGAGTTTATGGATTGTAGCCTGGTTTCATTTACTTAACAGCTAACATTCCCTTATAACTGAACACATACCATATATCTTTCTGGGTCTGGGTTACCTCACCCAGGATGATTTTTTTTTCAGTTCCATCCATTTGCCTAAAAATTTCATGATGTCATTTAAAAGAAAAGCAACTGAAGTACTCCATTGTACAAATGAAATACATCTTCTTTATCTGTTCTTCTGTTGAGGAACATCTAAGTTGTTTCTAATTTCTACCCATTAGGAATAAAGCTGCAATGGGTATGATTGTTGTGGTAGGATAGTAGGATAGCTGGGCTCTAGTGGAGGCACAGTGACCTTCCTGTTAGTGATTGTGCTTTTACCTGCTTTCTAGGGATCTGGGTTTGGGATCATTGTGTGCATAGGTGATGGATTCTATATTTGTCTTTGTTCATTGGGTGTGTATACAGGCATATATAGATATATATGTATATATATGTGTGTGTGATGCCTGTGTGTAACTAGTTCATATATGTATGAACATAAAGATATGTATATATGTAATATATATGTATACATATATATAATATCTGTGTGTGTGTCACTAGTTCATTAAATCTTTAGTTTCTGTTTTCTCTCTGGACATTTGGAGACTGTGATCCTGTGTGTTGCCTGTTTTCCCAGCCTTTTCAGCTAGTGTGTTCACAAGGAATGCCTACTGGTGTTGGGGGCTGAGATCTTGGCATGAGTTAGGGGACGGGAATTTGGAGAGAAGGTCTGTGGGATCCCTTGGGGATTGTGTTGTAAAGTAAATAAGGAGATCACAGCAGGTTTTCAGCTGCAGATCTGAGAATGAGACTGTGGAAGACAGTATCTCAGGAACAGTAGGAGAGGTGTGATCTTCAGTTTACTTGTTGCCCTGAAAGAAGTGGCGCTTTGCTTAGCAAGGGGTACCTACTAGAGTTGAGTTCCAAGAAAAAGCAACAAGACAGGGGAGAGAGGGGTCAGGAGGGTGTTGTCTGTAGCGGCCACATGAGATGTGGGGAGGAGAGACAGAAGGCTGCAGCTGGTGTTCTGCTTCCATTTTTCTTTGCCATCTATGGTATAGCACTAAAATTATCCTTAAAAGTAACCTGTTTTAATTATATATATATATATATATATATAACTATATATATATAAATATATAATTATTATATATAATTATATATATATGCTGCTAGTAGACCTGTACTGGTATAAATGACATTATATAGCTATGTGACAATGAAGAGAAAAACATATTAACTTTTAATATTTGGAATTTCACATAATGCACCATGATCACACTCACTTCCCAGTCACCCTGGTCCAGGCTAAATCAAACCATGTGACCTCCTTCTAGAAAAAGGGAGAAAATAAAACAAGTCTATTTTGAGCTATCCATATACTCACTGGAGTGTAGTCAAATTCCCAGTGGCCAGCCCCTAATGACTAGTTATCCAGATCTCTTTAGGTTGGAAATAATCGCTTTTAAATCAACCATTAATTCAAACGGTGAAGATAAAAAGTCAAAATCTCTGACCTAACTTTAGTATAATATTAAATTTATTAGCAGTTAAATGTGAATATACTCAATTTTAAGTTAATAATGCAAATTCTATAATATTTTTAAATATTTATGAATAATTAGAGAAAGGTTTCATTGGATTATGGAAGCTTTTAAATGATCAATTTTCCTTTATGATATTTCTCTTATTAGAGAAATCTTACCTCCCCATTTTATGTGGAGGCAGAATTTTCTTTTCTTTTAAGTTCCTTGAATCTTGAAGAACAAGATTCAAAAGTAGCTTACAGTTCCACATCTGACAATAAATTAGCTGACATCAGATCTGTCAGAAGCAACTAAGGGAAGAAAACCAAAATAGCTCTCATTGTGTGAAAAAGTCTTCATGTCACTCCATATCATAATTCTTGTGTTGATGGTACTTTCATAATATAAATGAATGGATTTCAAATTGTTTCTTTATATGTAGTGTAAATGACTCTTATGACAAAAAGTGTTTCAATTTTTTTTTTTTTGCCTTAAACAACTTAACACCTTAAACACAAATGAATCGTTCTTCACAAGAATCAGGTGACACTATTATCCAACCTTAGCTGCAGGAAGCTGATGAGAGCTAAATGCAGGTGTGTTTGATGCTCTATCTAACAAAGGCTATATCAAGCTAGCCTGCTTTACGACAATTCTCAAGAACAATTTCGCAAATAGGGCGTTTACTTTAAAAGGTCCCAGCTTTTCTATTGGTACTTCTTGTAACTTCTATGTTTTGTTCATCAAAATCAGGTTCTTCTCGGGAGATATTTTTAGTCTGGTCTCTTTAGAAAGGTCATTTGGTTTTTGAAGTCTACCTGAGCAAAGGAAGTGGTACTGTTTTCTCTAATTTCTGATGCGGTCAATACTATCATACTTTCATGTATCTGACATCTTAGTTAGGGCATATTTACACATCTTTGGTTAGAATATGAAGTAATTAGCATTGCCCTTATGCCATCGTCTTCCTGGAGATGTGCATAGAGTTCAACACTGCACTGCAGTATTCCTTGGCTCCAGAGGGATGAATGTTATGAGACTTCGTAATCTTGACTATAGGGCATGTTACTAAGTGTGATCTTGGCAATCACTGAATAATTTGACATATTTGGAAGTGCAAGCTAATTTCACAGATGAACCTAAGCCAGCTCCTCAAACTCATTTTTTTTTTAAAATACTACATAGATTACCTACTATGCTGAAAAGTCTGTATTTTTTACATCAAAATCCGCCATATAAAAATCAATACTAATTTCTTCTCAATATTACTGTAAGACAGACAGAATACTGTTTATAGTCACTTAAATTATATGTCCTATGGTAGAAAGAACATCATTGGGCCATCATTCCACCTGTCTAGTTTTTCTCTTTACTTAATTAACTTCTACTGTTAAAGACAATATGCCTGCATTCAGTGATAGAAAATTCAATGATGCTTTGTACTTAACATAGGAAAGCTAATTTGATCTGTAGCATGAAAACATGATGATTTTTTAATTTACAAAAATGTCATTTTAACTAATCAGATGGCAACTCACAAGCTGCTGATTATTTTCTGGAAGACCAAGAAAAGAATTAAAAAAGGACATGATATTTGATCTGGGTCTCTAAGTCTGGGAGAAGAGTTTTCCAGGGCATTTTGAAAATACGAACCAGACTGGAGTTGGAATAGAATGTGATCAAATCATAAAGAGCAGTCTAGTGTAGGTTTGTTTATATCTAAAGTGCATAAGAAAATAGAGCAGCATCTAGATGCATATGTGGGCACAATTCTGTAACAGGCCTGGTGTGATCAGCTACTCCTAATGGTACTACAAACCAATCTTGGTTTAATAAGCTCCCAAAAGAAAAACAAATTATGTGCATTAGTTCCAATATTCAAAAATCTTGCAAGATAATTATAAACATATCTAATGTCCAGGAGGGGGAAATGGCACTTAGAAAATACAAATGCCATGGCAAAGATGGTGAAATTAGTAAGAGTGTTGTGACCCAGGTGTGATTCCTGAAACATAGTCTTGAATATTCTAATTTCTGAGACAGGTATACAATGGGAAATTCCTTTATATGGACAGGCAAAAACAGCATATCATGAAAAGGATAGCAACAAAATATCAAAGAAAATCAATGTGCAGGTTGTTGCAGTAATTCAATGAAGAAATGTTTAAATTTTGACAAGATTAAGAATATGATTGGGAGAGGACAGAAGTAGTTTATGGAGCTTTAACTGAACTCAGTGGATGTCTAAGGATGAAAGAAAGCGAGGAACTGTCTCCAAGCTTGCCCAGTCCTTCAGACAGAGTCCATGTGGCTTGCTATGAGCAGCTTAGAGAAGCCCTTTGTCATTGACCTCTACACACCTGAAGTGTCACCTGTGGTGCATGTAACTGATATTTGGTCATAATGTAGCAAGTATAGGTTAAAACATTAATTTAATAATTGTTTAAGGCTCTAGTTTCTGATATCACAATGAGACACAATCTCACAGAAAACTTCCTAATCATCTAGCTCTTGCAATCTTTCTTCCCCCAGTTCTGCTATGTTTTTTGTGCCTCCGAATAGGAGTTTTTGTAGTTGTGTTCACTGGAACTGAGTTCCACAAGTCTTCCAAGGATGACACCAATGAACATGCCTAACAGGACAGAGAAAAATACCATGATGCTTCAACCTCACACAAGGATTATGAGTAGCTGGGCAAAGTTTAGAGAGAAGTGGGTGACCTTCTCCAGGGAAAAACACATCAGTTGGTTGTTCAGTGCCAAATTATCACACCTGAAAACATACATACAAGTAACATGATACAGACTGAGGTTATATTTATGACAAACACACATACATAGAGATACCATAATTTGAAAGGATAGTGTGTTTGGGATGGTTTGGAGAAAGGAAAAAAGAGGGAGAAATGCAATTAAGAATAATGCCAAAAAACGTTTTTAAGCAGAGAAAAAATGTTTAAAGATGACTGCAATATGGTTCAGCGGGTAAAGGCACTTTCGTGATGCTGTATTCAATCCCAGGAATGCACATAGTGGAAGGAGAGGACAAACTCCTAAACGTTGCTCACATACGTGCATGCAAACATACAAAAATAAGTTCAGAGAGAAAGAAGGCACATGCAAGTGCATAAGCGTATAAATAAATAAAGCATTTAAAATAAAGCTCATATCGTCAGCATAAAGGAAAGCTGGGAGTAACAAGATCTCAGGCGATGTCAAAGGTAATATATGTGTACTTGTACCTTCATGTGGGGAGGGCAGAAGTCTCTTTGGTATATGATATACAGGATTCTTGAGTTTCCCAAGGGGAAACAACTTTGGCTGCAGCTTGGGTGCAAGCCCTTTGTTCCCATCTTGTCCTTTCCATCCCACTTCTCAACTGCTTTCCCTATATCTCTTCGGGTCTCCTCTCATTAAGTATTCTTGTGTCTGGATTTTTCCTTATGTTTCTTTTCACCCCTAGGAAACCACAGTAAGATATGCAGGAAAAAAGGGAGAGAATATGGAAGAAAGAGACGCTCAATAGAAGAAAGGACAGTATTTGAGTGGAGCCCTACGCCTACCTACCTGGTTTTATATTCTGAATCCTTTGAGACAGAAAAGGAAGCAGTTGAAGGGTAGTTTTATTATCAAGCGGGACCACAATCCTATGGAATATTTTGTTATTTTATTGACTGTAATACGGGTATCTGTCAATTACAGGAGGTTAAGAGATCAGATAGGGCTAGGTGAATATCAGCAGCAGCACAGGCCTCTTCTATGGCATGTGTAGTGAGTGTGGTGATGAGAGACAAATTAAGGGGTCTGTTCAAGGATCTATAAGTACTGCATATATTTGTCTTAATTTCAGTGAACTTTCCTATCTTTATATTACAGCTCTTTTTATTTATCTCTAGCACAGACTGTGATATTCATTTTCCCCCAAGAAATTTTTACAGTTCAGCAATAACTTTTGTAAATTTATTGAACTGCTAAATTTAATTCCAAAAATTTTATTTTAATTCATCAAAACAGGGTTAAACATTTCTAATACAATTTAATTTTCAGGTTGTTATTCACTTTGTTTCTAAGAGTATTGTAATTTGCTATAACATTTATAATTTGGTTAAAGTATTTAGATAAATCACTGTAAAACCTAATATAAAAATTCTAGGCACAGGAGACTACTTCATGAATAGAACACCAACAGCACAGGCTCTAAGAGCAATAATCAATAAGTGGGACCTCATGAAGCTGAAAAGCTTCTGTAAAGCAAAGGACACTGTCATCCGAACGAATCGACAGCCTACAGATTGGGAAAGGATCAT
>JAQQSO010006633.1:0-11184 GCA_028658305.1 Pachyuromys duprasi
GGCAGGAGCTTAAAGGGAAAACCCGGAGGACCTGTACTTAGAGGCTCAGCTTGCTTCCTTATGGAACCCAGAACCAGCTGCCCAGGGGTGAGCCTGTCCCCATAGTGAGCCCAGCCCTCCTACATAAACACCAACTAAGAAAACGCTCCACAGACTTGCACAAAGCAACCTGAGGAAGGCAATTCTTCAGCTGGGTTTCCCTCTTTCCCAGTGACTGGAGGTTTGCTGCTCGCTGAGAACTGAAGCCAACCATGACACAGATCAGTTAAGGTCAAGAATGTTCTGGCTCTATCATTCCCCTAAAGAGGATGTCCACATGTGTTGTTTCTACCAAGCCCATAAGAGCCTCAGGGGCGCCTGTGGCTTCTCCTTACTCATCTGCCAGCTCCTTATCACTCTCCACACAACCCTGGGAGCCACGCGGATGCTTGCAGAGCTTCTATAACCCCAGGTTACTGAGTAACGGTGAGGTGCGGGGCAGCCTCCCTCCCTGTTGCCATTCACTGAACTTTCTGTGAACAGGAAATTAACATTTATTATGCTAAGCCCTTGACCTTTCCCAGTTTTATCTGTTACAGCAGCTGGTATTAAGTAGGATCCAAGACCTTTGCTAACCAGACTTCATCAGGAAACTCAAAGGAGTCTTGCTGTGTCTCTGCTCCTTCAGCCACACACCCCTGTCCAGCCACAGTTCTGGCTATAGTCTCTCCTCCAGGGAGAGCATGGTGCTCCCCACGCTCCACACTCCAGAGTAAGCCGCTGCCTCCTCTCTCTGCTCCATGATAATTAGCAGTTACTGAGCAGTGAAGAGGTACCAGACACTATACTCAGATTTCACAACCATCGTCTCTCTAGCCCTGGCAAGCTCAAGTGGGCATTTCTAGTCTCCCCATTTTAGGGGTGGAGCACAAGAATTACTTGACTTGCCCAAAGCCATGTAGCTAGCAGGTGGCAGAGCTGGGATTTCAGCTCAGGAAAACTGATCTCGGTGGTCCTACTCTTCGAGGTGACCTACCCTGTCTCCACATACCTCCCCCCCTTACCATTCTCACACCCTACAAGACATTCTCCTTTGGTGGGATTTTTAAGTGCAAATTAAATATAAAGTGAGCCTTTAATTAAAGAGCCCAAGTTATACCAAGCAGAGCACAGCAAGTTACAATATGACAGAGGAAATGAGCCTGGGGCGGATGTCCCGATGTCTTCGGGGTGCTTCTCAGACGGACCAGTGCTTTCTCACTCCCACAGTGTGTAATCAAGGTCCCTCGAAGGTGACAGAGGTCCAAGTCTGTGACATGCTAAGGAGACAGGGGAAGACTAGCCTGTCTTTAATAAAGTTATGGAGAAGTGGAATGTCAGATTAGCTCTGGGATGCTTAGGTTTTACAGCCACGCATGTATAAGAGTACCTTTATGAGAGGGCCTCTGAAAGACTCTATATAGCAATGTATCAGAGCAGATATTAAGACTCACAACCAAGCCTTCAGCAGAGGGCAGGGAATAATATGAAAATAGGGGAGTTAGTAAGACTTGGCGAGAACAAGAGCTCCATAAAGACCAAATAGATCAGGGCACAGGGGTCTTTTACGAGACTGTTTCTCCAACCAAGGACCATGTATGGATATAACCTAGAACCCCTGCTCAGATGTGGCCCATGGTAGCTCAGTATCCAATTGGAGACGCTAGTAAGGGGAACAGAAACTATTTCTGTCATGAACTCAATGGCTGTCTCTTCGACCCTCTCACACACACACACCCAGGAGGAACAGCCTAGCTAGATCCCAGAAGAGAACATTGCAGCCAGCCCTGAAGAGACAAGATAAGCTAGGGTCAGACGGAAGGGGAGGGGGTCCTCCCCCATCAGTGGACTTGGAGGGGGGCAGGGAGGAGATGAGGGAGGGATGGGGAGAGTGGGAGGGAATGAGGGAGGGGGCTACGACTGGGATACAAAGTACCTAACCTGTGATTAATATAAAAATAAATAAATTACATTTTTAAAAAAAGAGTACCTTGATGTTGATATTCCTACAGGAAAAATCACTTTGATAACTCTGCTGTGGCCTGTCTGAACTTCTCCTAGCCTCTAACCCCTTCCCTCCCATTGAAGCAACTGTCTCTGCAATTCCACTATTTGTAAGACAATGTGTCAGAGGAATTCAGCCTCCAGATCCTGATCGAGTACATACACAGTCTCTTCCAGAATGTCTGTCTTTCCCCGTTGAGCTCCTCAAGGGTGAAGCCAGATCTGATACATTTCTAGGACCTCAGAGACCAGCAGGCAGCCTGATATAGAGCAAGCTTCTATGGGCTGTCAACTGGACAGTGCCTCAAGCACCTCATATCATTCATCCCTCCTAAAAACCCTGTCTGTATTTCTCTCCTCTGTCACATCTGTTGGCAAATGTACCCATCACTAGCTGGTCTGACCACTCAGACCTATCTTCCTGCAAATGGTCTGAATCACTATAAACCAGCCTGGCTGGGACCCTGAAGTCCTATGAGATCACTCTGCCCTCTATCCCATGCTGATGCTGTGACCACCAGAACCCCTCTGCAGCCCAAAGAGACCTGGAGTCAAAGTCTACCACACCCTAGTTAACAGTGTTGTAAAGTCCTACAGCATCAGTGAGCCTCGGTTTCTTCTTCCATAAAATGGGAATAAGAACTAGTTCAAAGAGCTTGTTCAAGGTTTGAGATGATGTCAGAAGCCTGGCATAGTACTTGATATATAGACACCCAACCGATGAGAGCTGCCGTTTGACTCATTCTTCCTTATGGAAGTCCTGAGAAAGAAGTAACAGTGATCCTGATATTCCTTTACACAGGAGGAAACTCAGACTCAGATAGGTAGTGATGGTTCCTGGAGCCCACAGAGGGTAAAAAAAATAAATTAAATAAATAAGTAAACAAACAAACAAATAAATACATAAATAAAGTCAGACTGGTTTTGGCTTTATTTCTGTCTTTTGGGGGAGTATTCTGTAGTTCTGTGGACCAAATCAAAGAGGAGCAAGCAATGAGCCACCAGGCTTCACCCTCAGCCAGCGACACTGGTTTTTAACAGAGGGTTGGCCCTAAACCCGGTAAATGGGCCAGACCATGAAGAGGACTAAAGTCCAGTCCATATCCAACGCAAAGCTCAAAATCTTAACAGTGCAGTCCCTGTGTGTGAGTAAACAGAGAAAGCCAAGAGTGAGGGGCAGAAGCTAACTGACGCTTGGAGGACAGCTGCCTATGGGAGGAAGGAAGCATCTATGGTCCCTGGAGAAAAGGGACCAGAGGGACCCACAGGTCAATCCCCGACTTCAGTAGAGTGAATGAGAAGTTCACACCCCATAGGCTGGCCTTAACCATCTTTGACGTCTCTAGAAAGCTCCAAGAACAGACCAACAGAAGAAATTCTCCGGGCCTCTGAGGTTGGAGATCCTCAGCACCTGACATGGAGACAGCGATTTCTCCAGCCCTAAGCCCTCCATGTCACCTTCTGCTGCTCCAGGACTTACCTCCAGCCAGGCCAGACCCTGCCAGTCAGTGCAGGCAGTGAGAACCAGCTTCCAGGATTCACTTCACTTCTGAGCCTGGAAGTCTAGTTCATATCCCCAGGGCAGGGTTCAGACCTCTCCTCTCTCTGGGCCAAGCTCAACTATATCTCTTTTGCACTCATCCAGAGCACCAATTCCCAAGCCCGCTGTTAAATCCCACTGCCTCCAGAAGACCATGTCCATCTGCCTGCCTGCCAGCATCACCTCCATCATCTGGGCTCCCACGGACTGGTCCCTCATGTGGCAGAAAGTCCTGAAGTCCCTGTGATCTGAATCTGGCTGAACCTCAGATATAAATTTCCAGACACTGATAACAAACAGATGTCTAGGGTCTAGTATATGCCAGGACCCAGGGATAGATTGTAGGAAACACAGAAATGGAATCTCTGATCCCAGGAACTTCTGGACGGTGAAACAACAGATACAGTCACACACCGCTGGAACCAAGGCCGTCAGAGGTAGAAACACAAGAAGAGCAAGCTTTACATGGTAGAGGACTGACAAGGCAAAGAATGGAACAGACTTCTCTGGGAAAGAAATGTTTGAGTAGAGTTATTGGAGATGCCTGGATTCTGACAGATAGACGTAACATAGAAAGCCACCAAAACAGAAGGATATCATGGACCAAACCTTGGGAATCAACATTCCAGGGTCTATTTGGGAACAGCAAGCATCTCCATTTGCCTAGAATGTATAGCGTGGATAAAGACACAGAAACATAAAGACATAGCAAGTGAAAGTTGTTTAGAAGAGATGAGCATAGCAGGGTCATAACAGGTTAATCGTTCCAGGGTGAAGATGAACTCGAGCACAGATAAGCCATAGAAAAACACCATCTCACATCCGCTACATTAAAAAAAAAATGTGATGCCAAATATTGGGTGGACACAGATCAACAGGCAATCTGGCAGTGGGAGGACTCAGTTCTCCCTCCACTTCAGGAAGAACATGGTTTTATCTCCTACAGCTAAACATTCGCACATACCCCCCACCAACCCAGCAGTCTCGTGCCTAGACCAGTGTTCTCCAGGGCAGCAATTCTCAAGCGTGGTCCAGGAACTTACGATCAAAAACATGTTTACGTATTTTGCTTTTTCAGTCTCGTCTCCTGTGTACAGAGGTGCCTCTCAGACGTGACATGTGATTTTGCATAAGAACGTGAAAGTGGGGTTCAGCCTTCTTTTATGAGGTCAGACATAAAGGGAGCTGCATGGATTTGAACAAACTGCTCTTCTCCCTGAGTTTATTTTCTTAGGAAATACAGGGATTTTTCTTTCAAAATATGTGATCTCTGTTAACTTGTAGTAAGTTAAATGCTGTGTCATTTAATAAACTATGTAAAGATGTTTATATTTTCCTCAGCTTCAAATGCTAATAGAGTAAATATCTGTAGATAAAATATACAAAAACAAAAGCTCTTTGGGATCCCAAGACTGAAATATTTGATAACCACAGCCTCATACAAATCCCTGCACACATGTACAGGGAGTGTGAACAGCAGGCCTGCAGAAGCTATCCTGGCAAGATATTCATAATCACAAAAACTGGAAATACCTTGAATGTCTATAAGCAGAGGAATGGAGAAGATAAATGACGGCGTAATCACGTGTGGTAATATTACACAGTAATTACATAATGAAAATAAATTAGCTACAGCTGAAGAA
Source organism: Pachyuromys duprasi (assembly GCA_028658305.1). Taxonomy (NCBI): domain Eukaryota; kingdom Metazoa; phylum Chordata; class Mammalia; order Rodentia; family Muridae; genus Pachyuromys; species Pachyuromys duprasi. Next base: position 5,206 of record JAQQSO010006633.1, read on the forward strand.
CTAGATGAATCTTAGAAGCACATCCTTAATAAAAGCTAATCAAGTCCTAGAAGACACCATGCATTTTATCCTGGCTCTAAAGTTCAGAAACAAATTAACTGACTACACTGAGATTCCATCTCATTCTAGGCAGAATGACAGTCAGAAAAATAAATAGACAGACAGACAGATAGATAGATGATGGTGAGGATGAGGGCAAAGGGACCTCACACAATACTTCTGGAACTGTGAACTAGTCTAGCCACTATGGAAATCAGTCACTCAAAGCGTTGCAAATAGAACTGCCATCTGACCCAGCTGTACCATCCCAAGGTATATACTCAAAGAATTCTAAGACTCTATAGAGACACTTTCACACTTGTGTTTGCTGGAAGCTATATTAACAATAGCTATGTTATGGAACCAAACAATCCAACAACAAACAAATGCATTTAAGAATAGAGCATATATGCACAGTGGGGTCTTACACCCATAAAGAAGAATGAAGGCTTGTCATTTTCAGGAAGATGGAGGCAGCTATAAATGATATTAAGTAAATTTAGCCAGTCTCAGAAAGACAAATATCCCTCGTCTTCTTTCATTTGTGGCTCCTAGACTTTGTGTAATACGTAAAATCATGTATAATGTGTGTGAGAGAGAGAGAGAGACGAAAGTAGAAAATGTCTATAGAAACAGACTAACAGGAGGAGAGGGTGTGGTGGGGAATGTGCTAAGCACATACACTTGTATGGAAATGTCCTGTGTAACACAGTACCATGTGCAATGAATACATACAGTAAAGATGGAAAGAATAGGGGCCAGAGAGATGGCTCAGCTGTTAAGATCACTAGCATTTCTGACAGGTGACCCAGGCTTGGTTCCCAGCACCCAATGGCCATTCACAAGTATTGATAACTCCAGGTCCAAGAAGTCCAGTGCCCTCTTCTAGCCTCCAAGAGCACTACACACAGGTGTGCACAGACACACATGCGGGCAAAACACCCACACACATAAAATAAAAATATGTAGGTCTTTAAAAATAAAAATGCATTTAAGAATCCATGTACACACACACACACACACACACACACACACACACTACAGGCAATTAAGGAATTATGACAGTGGAAGAAATAGTCTTCCCCAGTGAAGAGAACACCATTGGTTGTCGAATACCAAGTAATCAGCCTTAAAAACAAACATACAAGTAACATGCCACAGTCTGAGCAGGTTGCACTTATATGTTTAGAAATACACATGTGTGTGTATATATACCCATACATACACACACATGTGTGTACGCATGTACATACGTATGTATGTAAAAACTTAAAGGAGGCCGTGAATTTGAAAGAGAACAAAGGGGACACATGGGAGGGGTTTGGGGGAGAAAAAGGAGGGGAGGAATTATGTCATTATCATCGCAAACTAAATTAATGTTTTCATTTTTTAAAATATAAAAAAATGTATATTTAAAAACATAAATTTCTGCTTTCTTTTTTTTTAAATAGATACATAAATACAGTAAGGCTTTTATTCGTGGAGGGGTGAATACCCAATCCACCCTCCGGCAGCTGGGTTACGTCAGAGGAGACATGTAAAGGGCTGTTGCTGATGGTGCACCAGATTTTAAGCTAGGCGGTGTCCAGCTATTGCTTGAAGAAACTTGTTTAGTCCCCCAGCCCCAAAACCAGTTGGAGCCTCTAAAGTACTATTTTCTGCTAAAGATGGCTGCTCAGAGAGACATGATTGCATATGGAGGAGGTGTATAGCGTGCCATCCACAAAGCGGGGAAACTCCCAGGAGCGACCAGAGTCCTAACTGAAAGGACCACGAACCAAAGTGCAGAGGCTCCCATTAGCCCAAAGCTGGAAAATCTGAGCATCGGTAAGGATAAAACTGAAGTGGATGAAAACCCACCAAATTTATTTCAGGCTCTGAGATTAAAAAATAATCTCTTTGGCTAACTGTAGGGAAATAGGCCATTATCTTTAAAAATTAAAAGTAAATGGAAAGAATCACATATTTCTGTTATCTTTTCTGAAGGAGGTGGACAGCACCTTGGGGATGTTGGATCATTTGAGAGAGGATGCTACTCTTCAGAAAAGTCCAGCCAACAGAACATGATAGGACCGGAATACCACTATGATGCACGTGCTGAAAAAGTAACAGCTCTGACTGTCTGTGACTGCAAACAACGAACCCAGTGAGCACTGTGCGTCCCAGTGAGAGCCCATCCACCAGCCTCTGCCTCCGGAGCGTTTTGTTCAAAGCCCCAAATCTAAATCTGATGAAGCCTCTTGGTTTAACTACTGATGCACAGAACTTACAGGAGACAGATGAGCGTGTCAGAGCAGAACCACGGGACTCACTCAGCAAAGTCCAGCTATGAGAAATGGGGTAAACAAACCGGCCTCTTCAGCAAAAAATGCTGAGAGAAAATAAAAAGGAAAACCAACAGATTAAGAGATTGTCTGGCCACCACCAGCAAAGTGGCCCATGAGGTATAAAGAGGCTTGCCCAACAACCTGAGTTTAATCCCTGGAACCCTTGTAAAGATGAAAGGCTAGAATCAACCCCCAAAATTGTCCTCTGGCTTCCATACATATGCTATAATATGTGTGTGCATTCTCTCTCTACCTCTTTATCTCTCTCCTTCTCTCATACATAATGACATTTTTAAGTTAATACATTTAATAGTGATTAATAGTCCGTTGCAACCTATGAGATTTATTTAGACGCAAAGTCAAATTATAAAAGCAAAAATAACTTGAGTTAGTCTAGGAAATTTAAACACTCGGTGTATATTTTATGATGTGAGAGAATTTTGATATTATAGTGGTATTATACATTTCAATGCAGTATTATATTCATAGGTGTGGGTATATGTGGCTGTTGTTTCTTTCAATATAATCTGGGGGCAGGGAAAGTGAGAAAAGCAGGCAGAAGTTGGTGAGATGAGCTTGGCCAGCCTAACTATTGGTGCCAGGAGATGAGTACATGAATGCTCACTACATTATTCTCCTACTTCATGAGAGTTTGCACTCTCTATAATAAAAATTTTTGTACAAAGCAAAAACAAACTCGGTATAGCTCATGGAAACACACACACTCAGCAGATACAAAGAGCAGCCTGTGGTACAGGCCAGTAAGCTCACCTTCTCTGGAGGCTGAAGCAAAGGGACCACAAATTCAAGGCCTACCTGGCCTGCAGAATCAGCTCAACTCTGTTCAGGGTTATCCTGGGCAACCTAGTAAGTCCTTGTCTCCAATATAAAAACAGTGAGGTAGGGGCATTTATAAATTGTGTGTGTGTGTGTGTGTGTGTGTGAGAGAGAGAGAGAGAGAGAGAGAGAGAGAGTTAGTGTGCTTACTTAGCATATACAAGGCTCCAGGTTCACTGTCTAGTACCCCCAAAGAGACAAACTATATTTCCAAATAATGATTAAAAAGAAAATTAACAAAGCAATGAGAAGGACCTGCAGGTGGGGTTTGGGATTGTCATTGAGAGAACAAAAAAAGCAGACTGCAAGGAGCAGCCCAAGCTAGATCTTGCATGTGTTGGCTCTGATGTGTGCTCCCTTGTTTAGACATCTAAGCAAAAATCAGTGCATCCAGGAAAAGCCACCTGAGCCCTTTAAGGAAAGCATCAGAAGGAAGTAAACAATTCTATCACTGCTTGGAGATCTGCAAGCTCTCTGTCAGCAAAGCAGTGGCCTATTGCTCTTCCCCTGGTTTCAGTCCATAAGCCAGTTCTGTATCTACAGCAAACAGCTCCCCCATCCCTGTGGAGATTCATTCTGTGTTTTAGATACCATCACCATCAGCATTGGAGAAGAAAGGAAACCTCTGGGGAGTCAGAAATGCTTCTCGGGTTAAATAACTTCACCTCCCCTGGCAGGGAGAAACTGAGGCTGAAGAGCTGAAGCTGCCCCACCAGACAGAGCTCACCTGTGGTAAAGCTACCGAAGAAAGCAGGAAATGGAGTCAGAAGAACCTAGAGATGAGCCCATCCCTGCATTTCCTAGCCACGTAACTACCATAAGCTCTCACCTCTGATCTTTTAACTCCTCACCTGAAGGGAGGGGCAGCAACCAAGCACACCCTCAGCATCAGGCAAGCAGACATGATCTTCAACACATCGAAGCATTATTCTTGGGGCTGCTGCCTTACTATTTAGGAAACCCAAGGCCATTGCCTACTACACAGCTCCATTTCACCACATCCCCAAGCATAAATATTGTCTGAGCACCTACTCACTACCAAGCAGTACTTGCCTCTCCTGGTAGCCTTGGCTTCTGTAGGATACACACAAGTAACATTTTGAAACCAGAAAACCCATTTCCAACCCCAGTCCTCTGATCAAACTGTAGACACTGAAAACTGCTAGACATTCATACCTGAAACTTCCTCTAACTCCTACCCAGCCCCCTGTGGGAAAAAAAATGGGATCTTCCAAAAGCCCAGCATTCATCAAGTCATCTAAGGTGTGGACCCCTTGGCTCTAGCCCCTCATCATTCTTAAGGACTGTCCACATAGTATTATTTACTGCCATGTAATAGGAACACATGGGTAAACAAGACAGACAATGAACATGGGATGGATTACATTATGTTAGACAGTACAGGGGTAAAGGCAAGGTGACAAACACTGGGGTGCTGAGTGACAAGCAGTGAGTCACCCTGTACTATTCCTGCATCCTCAGAGCTCTGGCACTTGGCCTCTCCCTAAGAGGCCTCCCTTATCCTACATGGTGCCCTTCAAGCCATCCTGAAGTCAAGTTCATCCTGTTTACTCACAAATTGGACCTGCCACACCTTGTGTAGAATTCCCTAACGACTGCCTGCTGACAAGTCCACCCAGACCTTGGGCAATATGTCGCCTGTCTGTCCAGTCTCATCACCCACTACAGGACCCTCCAGACTCCCTCACACCCAACCACACCCATGAACACTCCATCCCTGACCCTTCCCCAGAACTGCAAACTTCTCCCATAGGAGACATGTGCTAGAAGGAGGCAGTCCCCACAGCAAGAGCAATGTCTAGTGAGTTTCTGGTTGCCCCTATCTGCAGAGCCAACGGTGGGTGTGTTCATCCAGAGAGGGGCAGTGCTCCACAATAGCCACTCCAGCCTCTTGGGGACCTCTGTTCACAGCCACCTGACCTTTGCTGAGATGGTGGGCTCCACCGATTACTGCATATTGAGAGTCTTAAAGGACAGAGCATTGTCTGGATAAAAATGACAGCCTGAACTTTCAACGCACCGCATCTTCTCCATTTTCCCCTTAGAGTGACAACAAGGAAAAGAGATGTCAACTGTGGGGATAATGGGGGAAAGAGGAGTCACAAACAGAAGAGAGAGCTAACAACTTTTGGTAAGGTTAGAGGGTATGGAGGGGACTGGTGCCTACTTCATAGCGTAACATGGTATTGTGCCAGCTTGCCCACCCTGCCACTGCTGAGTGAGCCTCTCGGGGTAGCCATGCCCACAGCCTCCCTACTGATTTGTGGCCAAAACCTTCAACAGAATGCTCTCATAGCTCAGAATGCCCTCATACATCTTCTCCAGTTAATCTGCCTGCCTTCCCAGAAGCAATCACTTATTCCCAAAGCCCTCTGTGACCACTGTGCTTGCTTTTGTAATTATGCAGCTCAATTTAATATAAATAAAGCAATAAAACATGATTTTGAAAAGGGTCTATTTTGATGAAAACTAAGTGGAAAGATTCAACCAAGGCAGATTGTTAATAGAGAGAAAAGCTCATATGGACTGCAATGGTTATAACAGATTGGGAGAAAACTAAACAGAGCTAAAGGAATCTGCATTCGGATTGCTTAAACACAAGCCTGTATCCAAATACAACCTGTAAAGAAGCTGACCCTGCAAGTGGCAGGTGGCATTGGGAATTCGAGGGAGACTTGACAGAATCCTGGTCAACAGGCCCAAACTTAAGAGAAGGAAAGAGCCACTTGTCCGGTTTACAGCAAAATAAAATGTT
>JAQQSO010006634.1:0-11184 GCA_028658305.1 Pachyuromys duprasi
TCTCTACAACCAAGGAACATGTGTGGATGTGGCCTGGAACCCCCGCTCAGATGGGGTCCATGATAGCTCGGTGTAGGACTGAAGACCCTAGTGAGGGAAACAGGGACTGTTTCAGTCATGATCTTGATGGCTGACTCTTTGACCCTCCCCCATACAAGCCGGGGAGTAACAGACTGGCTAGATCCTAGAGGAGGACATTGCAGCCAGCCCTGAGGAGACAGGATGATCTGGGGTTGGATGGAAGGGGAGGAGGTCCTCCCCTGTTGGTGGACTTGGAGAGGGCGGGGAGGAGAAGAGGGAGGGAGTGGGAGGGTGGGAGGGAATGAGGGAGGGGGCTATGCCTGGGATGCAAAGTACCTAACCTGAGATTGATATAAAAATAAATAAATTAAAAAAAAATGAAACCCATCTCCACTGAGCCAAATACTGTCCAACAACTGGAAAAATGGGAACCATTAAGTGTATAAATCTCATCATTATAATGAAATAAAATTAAAAATTTTAATTTTAATAATTAATTTTAATTTAAAATTTTAATTTTAAAATTAATAATTAATCTATTACAAATATAAATTTAATCTTTCTGGAAAAAAATCAAAGTCACAATAAAGTTGATGGGCCACAGGTTAAAAAAAAAAGATACAATAGGCGAAGTTGCAGAAAATAAGGGACTAGAGAATGTTTGGTCTGTGGAGTTGGGGAGTATGGAAGAGATGGAAGCAGTGGGATGCCAAAAGGAAGCATCTTCTCTATGTATCAGAGAAGCTGCACAAATGAACTCACAGAAGTGTGACAGTGTGAATAAAATCTGTGCAAGGTCAAACTAGACCAAATCACAGTATAGAGAGGGAAGTTAGGCACATAGTAACATCCTTAGCCATGAGTGAATGGCAGTTGGTAGCGATTGGGTCGATTTCCTCTGCGTGAAATTTGTAAGTCAACCAGGCTCTAGTAGAAAAACATACATCCAAGAATATTTTGGGCAACAAAATAACAAAGACAATAAGTTGGTTAGGAAAGGAAAGGGGGGTAGATATAGGAAGAAGTGAGAGGGTAAAATAAAACAGGGGGAGATGTGGAGCTCTGCTGGATAAGATTGAAATCTGACATATCCAGACAGCCAAATTGAGTTTGGTCTGTTATGGTGTACTCCCTTTTTTCAGTGGGGTTCTAAAAGCACCCCCCACATACATCTGGATACCCCAGGTCTTGTAAGGAGCATCCCATAGTTCTCAGAGAAAGGTCACAGGCCCAAATCTTCCCTGATAAGAAAACAAGTTCAGCTAGGAATTCCTGGAGATACACACCCTATGCTAATAAGATGTCCTGTCACCTTGACTTCCCAAATGATGTTTTTCTTTTCCTGAAGATTTTCCGGTACTCATAGGATAAATAATTACTGTGTTCTCCTTCTTGTGATAGGACCATGCTACTGCATGGAAAATGAGGCACCACTACATGCAACTCAAGTATCCCTTATCCCCTGACCGTGACAAATCAAACACATTCACACCTAAAATCCTTCCCACTGCCCAAGGCTTATAATTCCCGGATTTCAAATAAACATGCTGATTGGATATGTTATACCATCAGCTTTCCACCGTGGCTGCCTGAGATTCATTACTTCACATCCTCTAATCCCCCCACCGGCTGCTGCTGGGCCCCATCTCACCAGGCCTGCCTTCAGGCCCACTGGGCCTGGGCCTCCCTTGCCAGGTGTGTATCTCAGCTGCAGGCCAACCAGGCATGGGCTTTCGCCTGCACCTGTAACAATTTGGTATCACCATAGGCTTTGGAATGCCCAAGTTTTCACTGCTACCAGCAATTTTGTTCTGAAAGAGCTAAATTGCAACTCTGTGGAAAAATTCTTCCACACCCCACCCTAGCGCATGGATGTAGGCTCTAGCCACTCTCGCTGTTTCTGAGCCACTCTGTCTGGAAGCTGAGTTCCAGATCCCCACTGAAATCTGGGTTCCTGCCGGATAGAGAACTGCAAATATGATCAAAATATATTGTAAGAAACTCCAAAGAACTAATAATAATAATAAAAATACAGTATTGCTAACTTATTTAGACTAGCCTTGGATTTTAATTCTTCTGGTTAGCCCTCATAAATAGTTGAGGAACATATGCCTCCATATCTGGGTTAGTTGCAATTTAGTTTATGAAAAATGTCAGTATGACTCCAAGGAAACAGTGTCCTCCAGATACACATGACTGATGCACAGAGATTAGTGGCATGAATAGTAGGTCCTACACAGGTTCAAGTCAGATGGGAGCCCAGCACTGAGGAGGGAGTGAACACAAGCTCCCACCCATAACCAAGAAACTATCTTCAGTTGGTACCTGCTGCAAAAAAAAAATTTAGTCTTCTCCAACGGAATCTTATTGGGTATATTAACCGCATCTCAGCGTAGGCCCCAAATCCAGAAATAGATGGCCACTACAAAATTAAATCAATGGTATTTTTGTAAAATTTGTTTCTCAAATTGCTTTGTTTGGACATTTTTGTCTTATTCTCTTTTCCTAGTATATCATGGCTTACAATTTTTTGTGGGTATGATTTTTGTGTGTGTGTTTGTTTTTGTGTTTTTAAAAGATTTATTTACTTGTTTTATATATATATATATATATATATAGCTTTCTGTACTGCATGTATGGCTGCACACTAGAAAAGGGCACCGGATCTCATTATATATATGGTTGTGAGCCACCATGTGGTTGCTGGGAATTGAACTCCAGACCTTTGGAAGGGCAGTCAGTACTCTTAACCTCTGAGCTATCTCTCTAGCTGTTGTTTATTTTTAAAGAGATAAAGGAAGTCCATTGAAGCCCTGCGATGGTGGTGCATACCTTTGATTCCAGCATCTGGGAAGCAGAGTCAGGCAGATCACAGTGAGTTAAGGCTAGCCTGGTCTACACAGTGAGTTCCAGGACAGCTAGGGCTAAAACAGAGAAATTATATCTTGAAAAACCAAAAGAAGGAAGGAAGGAAAGAAGGGAGGAAGGAAGGAAGGAAGGAAGGAAGGAAGGAAGGAAGGAAGGAAGGAAGGAAGGAAGGAAGAAAGGAAGGAAGAAAGGAAGAAAGGAAAAGAAAGTTCATGGAATTAGCTGGATAGTGAGGTAGGGAGAAACTGGGGGAGAGTTGGAGGAGAGGAAAGGCATGATTTAAAAAAGAAAGAAAGAAAGAAATAAAATAGTGTATGAGAGGCTGGAGAGATGGCTCAGAGGTTACGAGCCCTGTCTTTTCTTCCAGAGGTCCTGAGTTCAATTCCCTGAAACTACATGGTGGCTCATAACCATCTACAATGAGATCTGGTGCCCTCTTCTGGCACATATACAGGCAAAACATTGTATACATAATAAATACATCTATTAAAAATATTGTATGAAATAGTATTCAATGAAATAGGCAAAAAAGAAAGAAAAATGTCAGTATTAACTGCTTAAAGCAAAGTTTTTTTTGTATTTTATATAATGTTTTAGTGGGTAAAGGATTCCTAAAACCAAAGATCTACTTGAAATCCCTGTTTCTGCTTGGTATGATAAATCATGTGTGTTATTAGAGTATGCAGGAGGCTAAGGCAAGAGGATTGTTACGGGTTAGTAGCAAGTGTAGGCTAAAGAGTGAGAACTTGTCTCACAAACAAATAAACCTGAGAGGGAGAGAGGGAAAGATCATTGTTTCTGAATACTTAGAATAGTGAATAGCTCAGCCCTAGATTCATCTGCAAAGATGTTTAAAAATATCAGTGTTGTGGGTTCAGCAAGTAAAAATACTTGCCCACAAACCTGATAACCTGAGTTTGATCCCCGGGACATCCTACCTGGTGGAAAGAAAGAAGCAACTCCAGTAAGTCCTCTGTTTACACATGTGCCCTGTAGTACCTGCCTAGCCAGTCACTTACACATACAAATACATAGATATATAGATACATACAAATACATAGATTTATAGATTAAAAAACAAATGTAATAACAAAAATATATCAATGCCTAGCAGTCCATGATGGCACATGCCTGTAGTTGTATAACTCAGGTGAATTGGGAAGATTGTGATTTTTCAGGACAATCTGGGTTATGTAGTGAAACCCAGCCCTAAAACAAATGAAAACTAAGTAACTAATTAACTAACCAATGCCCAGCCCCATTCTGCATGAGTTAAATAATAATCTTTTAGTTTGGAGCCTGAACCCCATACAGTGTGTACACTTGAAAATACCCCAGGTAGCCACTTGCTCAATAGGTAAGAGTACCTGCTGCCCAAGCCTGATGACCTGAATTTGTTTCCTAGAAACCATGGTCACAGGAAAGATCCATTTTTAAAAGTTGTTCTTTGACCTCCATGTGTATATGATGGCATAGGGATTCCCACACTCACACACGTACAAATCATGCACACAATAATAATTTGTTTGAGACAGTGTCTCACTGAGTAGCTTTGATTGTTTGGACCTCACTTTGTAGACCAGGCTGGTCTCATACAGGGATCCACCTGCCTCTGCTTTCTGAGTTCCGGGGATAAAGGCATGCACCACTATGCCTGGCACGGTAATACATTTTAAAAATAAAATTTCCTCAAGTGATAGTAATGTCCATTTAGGTTTCAAAATTATTTCTCTTTTGTAACTTTCTCTTTGTAACTTTGTGTCACCATAGGAATCATGGAGACAGTTACTAAATGTACAAATATAAGGAACTGAACTCAACCCACAGGAATATTATACATCTTAAAAGTTTTTCTGTACTGCTATTTGTTTTTTACCTTTTAGATAAGTGAGAATCCATTCAGGAAGATAGGCAGCAAAATGAGCATTCAGATAAGTGATAGAAGTATTTATGTGCCTTACATGCACTACCCTGGGATCAATTTCAAGAACCCAAAATAGAGCATGAAACAGCTAGTTTATTAACCATTGTCTATTGACTGTGCAGAATAGTTCTCATCCTGATCCTGAAACCCTCCTCTCTAGTCACTTTGGAGAATATTGTCTTTGTACTGTTCCAAATTTATACAGAACACAGAATTTAACAATAATGTTTTTATTAATTCTTTAATAATTTCAGACAATGTACTTGAACATATTCATCACCTTTCCCAATTCCTCCCTATTCTTCCCCTACCTGCTCCCTATCCACCCAGCCCATGTGTTCTCTCTCTTTGTCTCTCTCTCTGTCTCTGTCTCCTCCCACCCCCCATAGAGTTAAGTCTGTTTTGGCAGAATGTTAATATTCCTGGATAGGGGACTATCTTGGAATATGGTTGATATTCCACCTATCACACCATTAAAGAAAACTGAAACTGACTCTTCCTATCCCAGTAGCAATCAAATTCCAGTAGCCCCTCAGCTATGGAGTGGCTCTTCATGCCCATTCCTCTAAGAAGAGGAACTTTTATTTACATTTTTTTTCATCAAATGAAAACCTCAGTTCCTGTGCTTGTCTTATTTCCCTTACATTTCCATACTGATGTAATCACATTGCTCTGAAAAGTATGTCTGGACATTCTGTCTGTGAAAAAGTCTATAATATTCATGTTCCTTTTCAGTTCAGCACAAGGCTCTGTGCTACAGATATGTACTTCCTTAGTTCATTTGTCCTCCAGTGATGGTCTCTTACTTAGGCTACTACTTGTTTTCCTGTGTTAGACTCTGAGTTGCAGACTTCACAGTGGCCTGGAGTTTAGGGCTATATGCTTTGGGGTCTACAATGCAGATCCTATCTTGAAAAGTGTGATGAAATTGCTCCTGACACTCAACAGGCCCAATCATTGGCTATAGCTGAGGTTGATGCCAGTTCAGAGAGGGGAGGGGGTGCCCTTGTGTCTGTAAAGTCCAGTCTCCAGATAGCAGCATCTTTGATATCTCCATACAAATTTCAGTTCTACTACCACTGGCATCCAGCTGTGAGAAGCTATATTGGGAAGTAGGAGGTGGAAACACAGCTGTACCCAAAGAGGAAGAGCAGTAGAAGTCTCCAGAAGGGCTCACCCGGCTCACTGGCTGGAGTCTCCAGGTTAGGGGAGGGTATACCTACCCAAGACACCACTATTCCTTCCCTGAATGGCTTGACAAGAACCATGCTCCAATTCCCCAAGGAAGTTATTCAGCATTCCTAGGGCCCCTGAAAGGTGTTACTAGTGTAAAGAGCTGTGACTTAACAACTCAAGCAGTCCTTATCTTAGGATTGGGGCCTGTGGCTACATTGCACTCCTACTGGAACTTCTCTGACTTCTCTTTGATATTTGTCCTCTCAGGTTCTGAAGCTACATATGGACTCATGGCTCTGTAATCTGGATCAGTTTGGCCAGTTCCCAGATGCAGGATATGGTTTCTTTGAAAAGGCCGGGAAAAGAACTTGATATTGGCCTTTGTCAAACTTGGTCTCTGGATTCTGGGAGCTGTGACAGAAGCCATGGTTGGCTGTGTTCTTGCAGCTGATCAAGTGTCTCAGTAGAATCACATTAGTTCTTGGGTTGCTACTTTTGAAAGTAATATATTTTTTTGTAGAAATGACTTTAAATGTCAGGGACCAATATGCTGTAGTGCACAGCTGTAATCTTAGCACTCAGTAGGCTGAGGCAGGAAGAGCATGAATTGAAGACAAGCCTGGGCAGCATTCTGAGCTGTAAGTTAGCCTGAGCTACAGAGATCTTACCTCAAAGTAATCAAAGAAACAAGCTGGGTATCATAGATCATGCCCTCAATCCTAGTATCTGGGAGGAAGGAAGACTATTGTGATTTCCAGGCCTTATCTCCAGAACCACAATAAAATAACAAACAAACAAACAAAACTCTCAAGGAAACAATGATCCAGAAGTCTTTTGATGGGCTTCTGTGAAGGGATTCTTGTCTTCTCAGCCTATTCAAATTTCATCCAGTTCTGAGTGACTTTTATAAATTTGACTTGGAAGAGTGAATACTGCAAATGACTCCTTAGCTCAAGTGTTCAAAGAAACCCATGTCAGAGGACCAGCAAGAACAAGTTTTATATTTGATCATCTGGTACTTAGGATAAAAACTTTGTAAATAGAGTATCATTTTCTTATGAATTGTAAGAAAGCAAATAGATGCAAGGAGGGGTTCAAATGCATTGGCTTAAGGCTCTTCCTCACCTTTTCTTCTATCAGGTTTAATGCATCTGGTTTTATGTTGAGGTCTTTGATACACTTGGACTTTAGTTTTGTTCAGGGTGAGAAATATGGATCTATTTGCATTTTTCCACATGTAGGCATCCAGTTAGACCAGCACCATTTGTTGAAGATGCTGTCTTTTTTCCATTGCATGGTTTTGGTATCTTTGTCAAAAATCAGGTGTCCAAAAGTATGTGGATTTATTTCTGGGTCTTTTATTTGATTCCATTGATCCACCATTCTGTTTTTATGCCAGAACCATGCAGTTTTTATTACTTTTGCTCTGTAGTACAGCTTAAGACCAAGGATGGAGCAGATGCTGAGGCTCATAGCCAAACTTTGAGTAGAGTTTAGAGAATCTTATGAAAGAAGGGGGAGATCGAAAGACCTGGAGGGGACAGGAGCTCCACAGGGAGAGCAACAGAACCAAGAAATGTGGGTCCAGAAGTCTTTTTCGAGACTGATACTCCAACCAAGGACCATGCATGAAGATAACCTAGAATCCCTGCACAGATGTAGCCCATGGCAGCTCAGTATCCAAGTGGATACACTAGTAAGGGGAACAGGGGCTGTCTCTGACATGAACACAGTGGCTAGCTCTTTGATTACCTCTCCCTGAAGGGACAGCAGCCTTCCTGGGCCACAGAGGAAGACAATGCAACCAGTCCTGATGAGACCAGATAGGCTAAGGTCAGATGGAAGGGGAGAAGAACCTCCTCTGTCAGTGGACTTGCAGATGGTCATGGGAGGAGATGAGGGAGAGAGGGTAGGATTGGGAGGGAATGAAGGAGGGGGCTACAGCTGGGATACAAACTGAATAAACTCTAATTAATATAAAAATAAACATTAAAATAAAAAAAGAAAAATGTATTGGCTTGCAATGAAAACTATAATGTAGATCATAGGAAATCCCAGTGAAGACAAAAACAAACAAACAAAACAAACAAACAAACAAACAAAAAAAAAACTTCCCTGAATGAAATCTGCCCTTAAATTCAACTTTCCCTCTTTCTCTTTTTAAATATTTCTTTATTTTTTGAGATTATAATTACATAATTTCCCCTTTCCCATTCCTTCCCCGCAAGCCTCCCATAGCTCTCCTTGCTCTCTTTCAAGTTTATGGTCTATTTTTCAATAATTATTCTTAAATACATATATCTATACGTGTTTACATATATATTCCTAAATATATAAATACAACTTGTTCAGTCTGTATAATGTTACTTGTATGTATGTTTTAAAGGTTGACCAATTGGCACTGGAAAACTGGCTGGTGTTCTATTACTTTGGGAAACACTTTATCTCCCACTCCCAGCATTCTTTAGTTGCCTGTAGTTCTTTGTGTAGGATTGAGAGACCTCATGCCATTATATTTCTTAATTAATGTTTTAAAATATTTTGCATGTATTTATTATGAATATTTAAATACAATTATAGCACAAATGATACCTGTGAGATGTAAAATCTAAAAGAAATAAGTAATTAGTACATGGAAATATTATCCATTTTCAAAATGTCACAGTATAGTTTACAATCAATTATGCAATTATAAGATATTAATTTGTTATTTATATTTCACAATGGCATAGCTATCAATAAAAATATAAATTAGCTCAGTGTAGTGGCACACACCTGTAATTGTGTCCAGCACTCAGGGAGGCAGAGGCAGGCAGATCTCTGTGACTTTAAGGCCAGCCTGGTCTGCAAAGCAAGACCAAGACAGTCAAGGCTACACAGAGAAACCCTGTCTCTAAAAACTAAAAAAAAGAATCCATTGAAGGTTGCCATCTAATTAAAAGGACAATTCCAATAAATCATTACCTTAGTTGATATTTTCCCCTTATGGTGAAACAGTAAGAATGCAGTTTAAATATTAAACTGTCAATTTTATGTCTGCTTAACCATGCTCATTTTTTTTTCCAGTTAGAGATATATGGAAGTCACTCAACTACTTAGCTTTTTGGCTAAATCTTTTTAGTGTGCTGCTGGCAAATGTCTAATATCTTGCTTATAATCAATGTTTTCTGAATATTATAGTGATCAGCTGGATATGATGGTACATAGCCGTGGAGGCAAAAGAATCAGAAGTTCAAGGCTAGTTTTGTTTATATAGTTAATTTGAGGCCAGATGGGTTGAACTACATAAGATTCTGTTTCAAGAAACTAAAAACCCAATAGACACATCACACATGTCTTTAATCCTAGAATTTGAAAGGCAGAGGGAGGAGATATTTGAAAATCTGTGAGGAATCCAAGATGGCGGCAACCAGCTTGCAACTTATTCAGATATTCAGAGGAGCTGAAGCTTCGAATTGGTGAGTCGAGGGGCTGTGGAACCCAAAACAATAATACGAGGAGTCCAGGGAGAAGGGGACAAACCCTGTTCTGAGTCCAATAGGACACAGGTCAACCATGGACTTCTCTGTGGACTTCTCTGGGGAAATCGATTCCCGGGCACTTCCCCATAATGAGCAGAAGCAGTGGCAGAGGTAGCCAAGCCTGCATCAGAGGAAGCAGTGGAGATACTGCAGCCAGCAGGAAGGCAGCAGCAAAGATACCTTAACCAGTAGTTGAAGCAGAGGAGGCAGCCCAAAGTGCACACAGCAAGGAGCACAGTGCTGCCTGCCCCAAGCACAGATCTCTCTTCTTGAGATTTGAGACTGAGAACATTCAAGCCCCCGGTATTTCCCCCACAAACTCCCATCTCCAGCCTTGCATGACGGGGAGGTGGCAGAAGAAGCACATAGCACTTTCCAACTCAGAGAGCAGAGCCCAGCCTGCTGTGCTCACAGCTTCTAGCACAGAGCACAGGGCCGGGCATACAGAGCCCACAACAAAGTACGTGTCCCACCTGCTGCATCAGCCACAGACCTCAGAGTCCAGCCTGCAGAGCCTGCCACAGACTATAGACTACTGGGTATTCAAGAAACCTGCGTAGGTGCTTTGCACCCACAATCTGTGCTTGCTAACTGAGCTAGCATCCACAACCCCTCATGTGCTTGCTCCCAACCTCTATATCCCAAGCACCTACACTCTCTAGCACTCCCCTTCAAGACACCCTCCCACATCCCGCACACACATGCACACATGCTTACTCCCCCTCAACAACGATTCTGCTCCAGCGCCTTTTCCTCCCTCAGGCACAACTGAAGCAACAACACACACTCTCAAACCACTGAACCTCCCTGATCTTCCAGAATAATACTCCAGACACCAGAGAAACTTGGTTCCAGCCTGAAGTTCAGCTTCAAGGAACAAACAGCAAATGGCCAAAGGTCACCATTAGAACTCACCCAACGAAAATCAGGACACCATGGCCCCACCAGCAACCCCTAAAATCAATGGATATTTTAATTCAGCGAAAACGCAGGAAAATGTCTTTAAAGCTATGCTTATGCAGTTATTAGAAGAACAAAAAGAGAAAATGAACAGAGCACTCAAAGAAATACAGAAGAGTATAATTGCCCACGTAGAAGAACAATTAGAAATATAGAGAGAGGAAACAAACAAAAAATAGGAGCCACATTCAATCAGATGAAGGAAATGGTGTAAAGCATGAAAATAGAATTAGAATCTATGAAGAAAATACAAACAGAGAAAAACCTGGAACTGAAGAACTTAGAGAAAAGATCAGGAACCACAAAGGTAAGCATCACCAATAGAAGACAAGAGATGGAAGAGAGAATCTCGGGAGCTGAAGATACACTTGCTGAAATGGATCCCTCACTCAAAGGAAAAAATAAAATCAGAAAAGTCCCAAACACAAAACATCCAAGAAATCAAGGACGCCATGAAAAGATGAAACCTAAGAATAATAGGAATAGATGAAAAAAAAAGACTCCAGGCTCCAAGGACTGGAAAATATTTTTAAGAAAATCATAAAAGAAAATTTTCCCAACTTAAAGAAAGAAATGTCCATAAACATACAAGAAGCCTACAGAGCATTAAATAGACTAGACCAGAAAAGAAATACTTCTCGTAGTCAAAACACTAAACCTACAAAACAAAGAAAAAATATTAAAGGCAGCAAGGGAAAAGGGTCAAGTAACATA
>JAQQSO010006635.1:0-11182 GCA_028658305.1 Pachyuromys duprasi
TTTGACCCTCCCCCATACAAGCCGGGGAGTGACACACTGGCTGGATCCCAGTGGAGGACATTGCAGCCAGCCCTGAGGAGACAGGTTGAGCTGGGGTTGGATGGAAGGGGAGGACCTCCTCCCCCGTTGGTGGACTTGGAGTGGGCAGGGAGGAGATGAGGGAGGGTTGGGGAGGATGGGAGGGAGTAGGCGGGCTGAGCATGGGATGCAAAGTACCTAACCTGTGATTGATAACAACAACAACAAAAAAAATGTTAAAATTAAAAAAAACATATGCAAAACATTTTTTTCTGTGTTGTTTAAGTTACCAATTTTATGCTTACTTATAGTGCTCATAGGAAACTGTCAGCTGTTGTGCCAGATCCAAGGCAAAGGTGTTTTTTTCCGAAAGAGTTTCTGCTTAGGAGCGTCTCTTCTCTTGGAGATGCTGCTCCATGAAGCAAGCTGGCTCTTCAGAGGAGCCACTTTGGCCAGTTCTTGGTTCCAGTGAGAGGCCATGCCTCAATACATGAGGTCTGGAGAGCAATGAAGGTGACACCTGACACCAGTGTGTGGTTTCAACACGTGTTCATGTGCACCCACACATGCTTGTGCCCATACATGAGATTACATTTCTACTGTCACAGGAGGCAAAAAGAGAGCAGTGGCTTTTCTTGTGGAGTGGAAGGAGAAGCAGGGGCTACCCAGGGAGATCGTTAGCCCTGACCCTTAGTTCTCAGGTCTTGGTTCATGAGCAGTGAGCTTCTGAACAGCACACGGGGGAGGAGCTGTTCGGAGGAAAGCACATCCTGATGATCAGTCCTAGGCATGCTGAAACTGTAAGAAAAATAATCTCCATCTGTGCCTATCACCGTCAGTGCATAAACCGGCTTATTGGTATTGGGTAGCCACTTAGCCTGTAAATGAAAGCCATGAGGAGCAAGCTGGTAGGCAGCACTCCTCCATGGCCTCTGCATCAGTTCCTTCGGGTGTCTGCTTGAATTCCCTCTCTGTCTTTCCTTAGTGATAGCCAGTGATGTGGAAATGTATGCTGCAATAAACCCTTTCCTCCCCAGCTTGCTTTTGGTCATGTTTTATCACGGCATTAGAAACTCTTACTAAGACACATAAAGATTTTTTTTTGAAGCATGAAATGGTTGAAGGGTGCTGTTGTACTTGATTACATCTATGAAAGCCATAATAATAATATAAAATATAATTAAATATTATTATTTAACCATCCAGTGACTTGTAATGTCCAGCAGGTTGTTGGTTTCAGTGGATATGCAGATTTGCTCATTAATACAGCTGCAGTCAAGGTGTACTTCCTGAAGCATGGGCACAGATGCTGGAGTGTGGGGGGAGGGGAGAGGAGGGAAGGGAGTTTCTGCCTAGTTCTAATGGATTCCATTCCTTTGTGAGCGATCCCTGGCTGCCTCCTCAGGGTGCCCTTGGTCCAGACATCCTCTCTGATACTGTGGTTTGCTACAATTCTTTCAAATTCAGGCCCAATGGAGTCTGGGATGTCGGAGCATTAACATTTAGATTAATTTCTCGTGGCTGTTATGTTATTGGATGTCTCCCTCTTGCCACCTCACTTTAAGTTGCTGTAGCTACCGTGGTCTCGGGTGAACCTCTGAGGCATAAAGCATTGTGTAATAATGTCGCCTGAAAAAGATTCAGACTGCCCACCCCACCCCACACAAACCCTGGTGGTGCTCAGCCAAACTGGAATACATCTGTAAAGATGTGGGTGTTTATGTGCCTGGGACCTTTGAAGACAGTTTAGTGCCTGGTTAGTGCCTCCAGGTCTTGGGGCAGAACAATTGTGCAGCCCAGTCAGAGATGTATGTCATGTAATATGTGAGAAAAATTTTCTCATTTCTGCCTCAGACCCTTCTGTTGAAATCAAATACATATGTCACTGTCCAAAGAAAACCTTTTAAGGCTGAAGGTTGGGGAAAACTTAGGGACTTGGACTTTTGCTGTTAGACGAACCATTTGGAAACATGCTGATTGAACAGGGGTTTGTTTCAAGTATTTAAATGTATGGCACATCACACCAGCAAATTTCCCTACATCAGACTGACTTGAACTCATTTTCTAGCTGCTTGGTTTAGGGATGGCCTCCACCTCCCTGCTTTTCTTACTGATCAGGATATCGCATGTGGAGACATGCCTAAAGATCGATCAGAAAGTCCAGTGAATCTTGGTGCTCTCTGATCAGGCTCAGAGCTCATTTGGAAGAGGTTGGCTTTAGTATTGACAGGCCAGGGTAAGCCTGGCCTCCCTTGGGGTATCATCCATGCAGTGAGGGAAGACGTGCCATTGCTAACACAGGAGTTTAATCTTTCCCTGAGCTTGTGCTTTTGATTCTCACACCCATAATCCAGCTTGAGACTTGAGCAGGCAGTGACACTGCATGTTGTGTAGCACAGAACGCTGAGGATAAGGCTGAGAGGCGGCCATAGAGTGGCTTCTTTTTGCTTTCCTCAATTCTGAGGAAACAGAATCGAACCATTCCCTATTAGAGGGAGGCTCTTAAGATTCAGGAAGCAAACTAAGCTTAGAAGGCTTGGGGAAGCTTAGACTGTAGCAAGGTTCACCCCAATCCCAGCACACACAGACAAGGTTGTACAAGTGTAGCAATGCCTGGTAGAACTGCCTGCAAGTTGGGTACAGAGCTCCAGGTACTGAGCCTTAGTGAGCCATCATCCATGCTGGGGTGGGCTTTTCAATGGCTCACATTCCTTTGAGTCAGTGTGCTTGTAGATGTAAGCCCTCCTTCAGCGGACTAGTTACATTTCTATTGTGATAAAATACCATAACCAAAGCAACTAAGGGAAGAAAGGTTTTATTTCAGAAACCTACTAAGGGTAGAGTCCATCTCGGTGAGAAAGGCATGGCTGTTGGCAGGGAAAGCCTTGTGGCAGGAGGCTGGCTGATCACATTACACCAACTCAGAAGATGTTAGGGGAGAGAGGGGGAAAAGGAGGGAGGAGGGAAAAGGAAGTGAGGAGAGGCTCTAAATCCTCAAAGCCCCCCCTTGGTATACTTTGTCTATCAAGGGTCTACTGCATAAAGTTCCCTCTGATAGGTTATCTCCACCAACAAAATGAGCCAATTCAAGACAAATTACAGTACAAATACAGGATTTTGGGGGGTGCAGTTCTAGGGCAGGTTCAGTGCCCTCACAGGATGGGGTCAGTAAAGTCGCTTGTGCAGAGGGAGATAAAAAGGAGAGAGGGGATGCAGAGAGAGAGAGAGAGAGAGAGAGAGAGAGACAGAGAGAGACAGAGAGAGAGAGAGAGACAGAGACAGAGACAGAGACAGAGACAGAGACAGACAGAGAGAGAGAGAAAGGAAACCACAACATCTAGTCTAGTCTTCATAGTGAAGAGTCCTCTGAGGGAGAGGAAGCTCTTCACCTGAGCTGAAGAGTTCAGGGAAGAGGGCTGGGTGTGCCAGCCTTGTCCTGTAATAGGTAGAGACTGAGGAGTGCTGGGAGAATCTGGAGGCCAGGTCCAATTTTGTTAAAAAAGATACCTCAAACTGCTTGTCTGAATCCCAACACCCACAACCTCTCCAAACACCACAGCCAGCAGAGATCATGTGTTTAAACACATGAGCCTGAGGGAAACATGTCTCATTCAAACCATCACAGCCATACCCCTGTAACCCCAGCACACACTGGAGGTGTGGCTTCTTTTGGTGCCCTGTGTAGAGTGAATACGGACTTGTTAATGTCTCCCCAGGAAATGCCAAACAAGCAGAGGCTGCTGCTTCTGTCTTCAAGCAGAGGCTTCATCTTCTGTCTTCAAGCAGAGGACCTCTTCTCCCTTAGTGTGCTGGATTATTGATCCTCCTAATTGAAGCCAATATATTTCATGATTCTGCTGGTCACATGGGATACTGACAAGGCTTTGTGCAATGTCAACTGTCTCAAAGCAACTCTTTCCTCTCTCTCTCTCTCTCTCTCTCTCTCTGTGTGTGTGTGTGTGTGTGTGTGTATGTGTGTGTCTCCCCCTCTCTCCATCTCTCTCTGTCTCTACAATTAGGGAAATTTCTGGTTGCCTCCATTGTTCTATTTTGGGAAGAAATTGAATGTTACAGAAATTGTGGTGGCATTTGAAGCTGAAGGTCAGGAGCTAGGGTATTTATTCTACCGAATTTAGAAACCTCCATGTGAATTTATGTACTGTCTTGAGTGTGCTTCATCCCTGTACTGTAAAGGATACTGAGATCCTTGTAACCCATCAATATCTTTGTAGGGACACAGAAACATAAATAAATATACCTCAAAACATAACTGTTCCCTCCAAGTAAGTAAAACGATTTCAACTGAGATCTAACAACAACAAAAATCTCCTGTGAGCCAATTACAAAGAAAACGCGAGAATCTGAGATCCTGTTTCCAGCATTCTGATGGAAGGACAGAGGCGTAAACCAACAACGTTATCATGATGTATATGAAGAGATCTGCAGCAAAGGCCAGGAAACACAGGTCTCCATAGCAGGGGTGTAGAACGAGGAACAAAATCTTTCAACCACAGAAGTGTCTGAGACCTGATAAGCTGAGCACAGAGAGGATCAAACAAACTGGGTTGTCTCTGCTAGGTGTATTCATTTTCCAATGCCGAGTGACAAGTCACAAGTCACAGATATAAAGGCTTAGAACTGTGCTTCTTATTCTGGCTTTTTCAGTAGGTCAGAGCTTTAGTGGGCTTACATGGAGTGCCTTCTCAGCAGCCTCCCACCAGGCATCAGAGGGATGCTGCCTCCCTGGAATCCCGAAGGTCTCTTCTAAGCTTAGGTGATAGTTGGTAGAGTTTCAGCTGTAAGGCTGAGGCCCTATTTCCAGATGGCTGTCAGCCAGTAGCTAGTCTTACCTCCTAGAGGACCCATAGCTCCTTGCCACAGGGTCCTCTCCGTGGGATGTGTGATGCTAAGGTTTTTTTGTTTTTTAACCTTTAAAATATTTGTAATCATTATTTGAGAATTTCATGTGTGTGTACGATGAAATATGACTACGTTCATTATAGGTTTCTTTCCTCCAGCTGTCTCCACATCCCTCCAACATGACCCCTTTCAACTTTATGACCTTCTCTTTTCTTCTTTATTTTAAATAATTCGCTAGGTCCGTCAGTGCTCCGTGCCTGTACATAGATATGCAGCCATTTACTGGAAATAGCCATCCCGTAGCCACACATGCCAAAAAGAACAACATTTGAGAAGAGGTTGGTAGTTTCATTCATCTTTAAAATTCTGCTTTGAAACCAGACATGGCAGCACAAGTCAGTAATCTCACCATTTGGCATGAGGATCAGGAGTTCAAAACCAGCCTCAGCTATACAACTATTGTGAGGCCACCTGGTTTATATGAGACTCTGTCACAGAACAAAGAAAATAAAACAAACCCAAAAAAAACCCTGCTTAGTATTTTGTTTTTTAAACTATTGGGTTTTTCCCATTTATATCTGATACTTTGCATTCAAATTTGTCTTTGTGCATCTTGGGTTTAATTTGTTCCCATTTTCATCATTCTCAGGATGTAGTTAAAGCCGTTGATGACTGATGCATCTCTCCTTTTGATATAATATTTTCAGATGGCGTGCTTTTCCCTAGTCACTGTTTGAGCTATCTTCATCACATTTCCCCATGAATTTGTTCTCATTTCTCTGGGGTTTGTTTGGACTCCTGGGTTATTTCCATGTGCCCTGTTTTCCCAGACACAGTGAGCTGTTTAATTTTAGTTCAGTTCCGTTCTTGTTGGCTTATGTATTCATTGATACAGAAAAAAAAATTAAAAACTTTGAATGAAATTTATAAGAGCATTTACTTATTTATTTTGTGTGTTGGGTGGTAGGATATGGAGGTCAGATGACAACTTGAAAAGGTCGTTTCCTTCCTTCTACCATGTGGGTCCCAGGAATTAATCACCTTTACCCACTGAATTATCTTAATCACCTTTCTTGAAACTTTTAGTGAAGTGTACTTGGTCCATCTGGAACTTGAAGAGAATGTGTATCCTACAGTAGTTGGGTGTAGAGGTCTATCAGTGTTACCTAGATTGGAATAACTGTAATGCTCATGTCCTGTACACTTCCTGATGCCTTTATTTGGTTTCCCTGTGAGTTACACAGAGAGGTCTATGAAAGTTGACGACAAGTATTGTATATTGGTCTATTTCTCCCCTAGGCCTTTTAGCTTTTCCTGGTATGTTTTTAAAGCTTTTAAAAATAGTCACATGCATTTATAATTCATCTTGCTGAAAAACTAATAGTTCTATTATGATAAAATATTTATCATTATTTTTTGTTTGATTTGACTTAAATCCCATTTTCTTTGTGTTCATATACTAACTCTGGTTTGTGTTTTTATGGCATGGGTATCAGTCGGGATTCTCAGCCTTCATCCTTTTATTTTAGATTACCCTCTCTTTAAATGGCAGGGGATATAGAAGCAGCATAATTGGTTTTTACTTTTTATAGTCAGCCTGATAATCTTTGACCTTTAATGGGAACATTCAGCCCATTTTTGTTTAATGTCCTGCTGACACATTGGTTGTAAGCTGCACTAATTTCATTCTTTGTTACCATTTGTTCAGGCTGTCTGCCATGAATGTGTATTTTTGGTAGTCATCCAATATGCATCTTAAAGTTACTGTTTAATACTTTACCAGTCCTTGTGAAATACTAGACATGTCAACTTCACAATTTCTTCACTATCTAGGACCCTGTACTGAGGGCAGCACTCAAATGTTAGAGTTTTCCTTTAAGTTGTCACATGTCTATAAAAGCAGAGAGAATTACGTGGATTCTCATCATCTACCCATCTCTATAATTTATAGAGCTTTGCATTTGTTTCTGGCATCCTGTCTGTCAACCTGATAAACATTTTCCTCAATCTGAATATGGCACTTTAGAGTTTCTCAAAGAGCAGATCTGCTGGATATAAATGACCATCATTCTACTTAACTTGAATCATCCCTCTCCTGCCTTTTACCCAAAGGACGTTTTGGTTGGCCATGGAATTCTGCTTAGATTCTTTCCCTTTGAGCAGGCTGGGTGTAGGTCCCATGTCCCCAGCCTCTTTTTCTTCCACAGAGAATTAGCTATCATCCTCACTAGAGGTAGCATAGCTTTACTTTGTTTCTCTCCTGCTTTCCAAATGGCCTATCCCTCACTAACTCCCAGAAGTTGGACCTTCATGTTCCCAGGTGTAGTTTTCTTTGTAATTATCACGTTTAGGATTTAATGAGCTTCTCGAAATTGTAACCTATTATTCTTTTTCTCATTTTTTCTTCATCTTTCATAGCTGTTTATTAATACATAGTCTTCTGGCCTTTATTGTTTCTATAATACAATGTTTGATTATTTAAAACATCCTCTCCATATGGGATTTATGAGTTTTTAAAAATTTTTAGTTGGCCTATAAAATAATGGGACTTAATATGACATTTTTATAGCTATATATCATTATGCTTGCTCAAGTAGAGCCTTGGGTATTCAGATAGGGGTCGGGGTGATGCAAGAGATTAAGTCCTTCCCGAACCACATCCAAGACCCCAGAGAGCTGGACTCAGCCTTACCTCATCTCACACTGAGTCAGACATCTGATAACACTGTTTCTATAGCCATCATGCACATCAAGGGGAATCCATGCAGCTTTTATGCCCAATACCAGGTAGTTTGTCCATGATATTAATTTCCTATTGATAAAAGTCACAAGATTGAAAAGCTACTCATTCCGATGGCTACATTCTGGCCCTGGTTTCCCATACCTCCATAGGCAGTTGTGGATGGTGTGTGTGATAGAGCCTGTTTAATCTGAACTCTATGGTAGACAGATGCCCTACTTACAAGCAAGGACTACAGAAGGCTGCAGGTCCCTTCTTTCTTTATATGAGTCCTGGCTTTTTTTTTTTTGAGAATAAACTATTTATCCTTTAGATTAACCCTATGGACTGCATCTTCAAAAATTTGGCCCCAAACACATCTTAGTTCCTTAACAAGACAAGAGGTCTGATCTTAGAATGGGAATTTGAATTTGAGCATCATCTTCTAGTTGTGTCTCTTGGTGGAACATGGTCAAATGGATGACAGTCCCTTGTGCTCAGATCTTTATGGCTTTTAGGGGCAATGACTGTCAAACTAGAAGCTGTGACTTGGACCCAGTTTGGCTAATCTATTCCTGTGTACAGACTGTCTTTAATTTTTATACTGCCTTCCTTGGGTCAGTTTCTGTGTTGAATCAAATTAAGGGCAGCCTATTATAAAATGGAGTTTTATGCAATCTAAAAGAAAAATGTCAGACCAAGGCATGTTTCTCTGGTAGTTTTATTTTGGGTGGGTGGGGGAGATGGTCTCTAGAAAAGGAGAATAAAACATACAATTTAACAAGTGCATATAGAGGCTATATCCTAGGAACTTGAGTCTTAAGAAAGACCAAGTTCCCTGGACTTCAGTTGTTCTGCAAAAGGGACCAACATTTGTCTTGAGACTACAGTTTACAGCTCACCCTTTCTGGCCCTCTCCTGTAGAGAGGACAGATGATCTGAGCCCATCATTCCTTTATTAGAGCAGTGAGCTTCCCATCTAGACCCACCTAGGCTCATCACTGAACTCTCTATCTTCTCCTGGGTCTTCCACGATGGCACTGTAACTTACCTGCACATGACCTGTGCATAGAACACCCAAAGTTTGTACAAGAGACTTTGGTAAGCTGGATGAGCATCTGGCAGCTTTTAGGTACCCAACACCACTCGAAGGGAAGAAATGAAGATGCTGGGAGGAGATTAAACAAGGGATTGTGGGATGCAGTAGGGGAGGGAAGATGCAGAGAACAGAGGTTGCAAAGCTGTGTTTCTGAAAAGAGAGATTGACCATTTAATGTTTCAGATCTACAGATATAATCATTGATGAGATGAAACTTATGAGAGTTGGTTCATCATAACAATGCCACAGACAGCTCTTCTTCCTCTGCTGGAGAAAAGAGTGGCTTCCGACATTGGGGCATCCCATCCCTTATGTTAATGTCCCCTTGGGCAAGCCTTTATGGATTCATCTAACAGGATATGGAAGTCTCTGGTGAGTTTTCTGTCTTCAGCACTTAAACTGCTCATGGGTCTTAGAAAACAAAGGGGGTATATATTGAAGTAGCAACATGGTGGGTCAGTCCAGTTAGTCTTCTTCAGATTTCAGCATTCAGCTTCAAGTGGCTCTACAACTGGCCCATCCCTTCTAGACCCTCTCAAGATATCACATTCTGTTTAGATCAAGTGAGACAGAACTTCTGTGGGAAATTACAGCCAATAAGATCAGCTGTTATTCACACCAACAAGCTTTCTCCCTCAGCTTAACAGCCTTGGTTCCTCCACCAACATACATAGCTTGGGTGTACTGGCTAGTTTTATGTCAACTTGATACAAGCTAGGGTCATCTGGAAAGAGGGAATCTTAATTGAGAAAATGTCTCCTTAGGGTTGGTGTTCAGGAAAGCCTGTAAGGCATCTTCTTGATTGCCGATTTGTGTAAGCAGTCACTGTGGTTGGTAACCTTCCTGGGCAGGTGGTCCTGGGGTGAATAAGAACACAGAAACTATGAAAGGCAAGCCAGTAAGCAATGCTCCTTCATGGCCTCTGCTTCAGCTCCTGCATCTAGACCCTGCCCTGACTTCCCTCAGTGATATTGTGACCTGAGAGCTGTAAGCTGAAATAAACCCTTTCCTCCCCAAGTTGCCTTTGGTTTTGGACATTATCATGGCAATAGAAACCCAAGCCATGGTCTATTTTTCCTTAGTCAAAAATACATAGCCCTAAAGAAAGAGATAGCCCTCCCCTGCTACAGCCTTTATTACGAGTCCACATTCCTCAAGTGGAATGAAACCAATCAGGCAAGAACTTAGATATGAAGCAATGAAAGAAAACTGCAGCTTTGGTGTGTGTGTTCATCTGTAGGGATGTGGGTTATATATGTGTACATTGTATGTACATTCAGTATATGCATTCAAGAGTTCATATATGTAAATGCAAGCATGTCAGCCGGTGTTTAGAGATCAGTGGATGTGTCAGCTGTTGGTCCTTGCCTTCCAACTTGTTTTGAGACAGTAGTTTTTTTTCACTGTATATCTCAGGCTCACTGTGATCCTCTTTGCCTCTCTCTCTCTTTTAGTAGGAGTGCAGGGATTACAGATGTTTGCGCTGTACTACATCCAACTTTCACGTAGGTTCTTGGGTTCAACCCGGGACCTCATGTTTTCATGGCAAGTTACTTTTACCCCCTGAGCCTTCTTGCCATCCCTGCAGTATCATCTTGGTGGCTCTGTGTCCTGGTTAGGCAGGGAGTAAAGTAAGACCTGAGGGAACCAAGGAAACTTCAGGTATGGAGTTGTGTCTCCTTAGAGTCAAACGTCCTTCAGTGGCTAAACATTCTTGAGGCCAAAGTTGAGTTGTGCTTGCTGTATCAGAGACTCACACACCAGGGCGCTCCCCTAATTGGTACATGCTCACTAGCAAAGGATCCATACCCACAAAAGATCTGGGATTCATTGTCATATCATTTGCATCGTGATTCTGACCTTCTCTTCTTGCATGCTTTTCTAGATGATCATGGGAAGTAGTAGTCCTAAGAGGGAGATGTAGTCCCCATGATACAGGGGGGCAAAGGCTCACCTTACCCTCAGGAATATGCCACCACCTTATTCATAAGAAATCCTCAGTGCACAACTCTGTGTTGCTACCCTTCCCCTTGGGGCAGCCCACTTTGATTTCTTCTTAGAGTATATGCTTTGTTTTGCTAATAATCTTCTTTGACATTTCTGTGCCTCTCTGCTGAGCTCTTTCCTTGGAGAAGACAGGACAAAGGAGAAGCCTTCACTCAGTTTTGCCTGGGATCATCAGCATAGCTTTATAGGAATTAAAAGCAATTTCGATGGGGCTGCTTTGATTTTGGAGCAATAAAAGAAATGGATGCTCTGTTCTAATATCTTCAAAGTTATGAAAAGAATATTTCTAAACTTTTCACCAAAGATTTCACTAACAGCAAAGGCAGATTGGCTTGCAGGCTGTGCATCATTTGTGTGCTGAATCTGTCAGCAAATTACTATTTTTAATAGGACACTTTGTTCGTTCTTCAATGAACTTGTCCTTTTGGGATTCGTATTTAATAATATCCGGTTATGAAAGCCCAGGACTTTGAAGAGTT
>JAQQSO010006636.1:0-11182 GCA_028658305.1 Pachyuromys duprasi
TATTTCTTTTCTGGTCTAGTCTATTTGGTGTTCTGTAGGCTTCTTGTATCTTTATGGACATCTCTTTCTTTAAATTAGGAAAATTTTCTTCTATGATTTTCTTAAAAATATTTTCCAGTCCTTGGAGCCTGGACTCTTCTTTTTTATCTATTCCAATTATTCTCAGGTTTCGTCTTTTCATGGCATTCTTGATTTCTTGAATGTTTTGTGTTTGGAACTGTTCTGATTTTAGTTTTTCTTTGAGTGAGGAAACAGTTTCAGCAAGTGTATCTTCAGCTCCGGAGATTCTCTCTTCCATCTCTTTTATTCTATTGGTGATGCTTACCTTTGAGGTACCTGATCTTTTCTCTAAGTTCTCCAGTTCCAGGTTTTTTTCTGTTTGTGTTTTCTTTATATATTCTAATTCTGTTTTCATGCTTTGCACCATTTCCTTCATCTGATTGAAGGTTGCTCCTATTTCTGCTTTTGTTTCCTCTCTATATGTTTCTAATTGTTCCTCTACGTGGGCCTTTATATTCTTTTGAATTTCTTTGAGCGTTCTGTTTGTTTCCTTTTTTGTTCCTGAATTAATTGGATTATCATTTTCCTGAATTTCTGCTGAATTACAATATCCATTAGTTTTCGGTGATTCTGGTGGTGCTATCGTGTCCTATTTTTTGTTGGGTGAATTCTTACGTCGTCCTTTGGTCATTGCTTATATATAATCTCTGTTTCTTCCTCAAGTCTGACCTTTGGACTGGAATCGTCTTTCTGTGGTGTCTGTAGAATTCTTCAGGAAGATCAGTGAGGACCAGAGGTTTGAGAGTGTGTGTTGTTGCTTCAATTGTTCCTGAGCAGGTTTCCTGGATACCTGGTGGTCTACAGAATGAGGCGGGGTCAGCAGGCTGGACTCTGAGGTCTGTGGCTGACACTGTGGGCGTGCCATGTGTTCAGTTGCAGGCCAGGAGCACCTGGCCCAGAGTTCTGTGCTGGAAGTTGGAAGCCTGGCAGGCTGCATTCTGCTCCCTGAGTTGAGAAGAGCTATCTGCTTCCTCAGCAGCTACCCCCTCAGACAAGGCTGTTGGGAAATGCTGGAGATCTGTGCTTGGAATGTGCTGCCTGTGCTCCTTGCAAGTTGCTGTGTGCACTGCAGGCTGCCTCTGCTTCACTGCTGTTAGGGGTACTTCTGATGCTGCTTTCCTGCTGGCTGCAGTATTTCCCCTCTGCTTCCTCTGCTGCAGGCTTGGCTATGTCAGCCGCTGCTTCAGTCCATTGGGAGGAAGTGCCCGGGAATCGATTCCCCAAGAGAAGACCACAGAGATGACCGAAGTTGACCTGTGTCATATTGTGCCCTGTCTCCCCGGGCTCCTCGTATGGTTGTTTTGGGTTCCACAGCTCCTCGCTTCACCAATTCAGGGACAGGGAAACCCAGGGTGTGGTTCTCTGGGTAGCACAGATCTGTCTGTGAAGTGTAGCTGGTGCTCTAGCAGGTCTCTGGGCTGACCGTGAGCGCCTAGAGGACCTTTGCCAGGGAGATTCTGGGTACCCTAGTTCAGTCCCTGTTTGCTTCCTTCCCAGTGGGGTTTTCTCCTGACTGGGCACCACAGACTCTGATACTCTGGGGTACACAGTTCTTTTGTGATGGAGAGTTGGGGAGTCTCTGTGCGTCTCTGTGCTCAGGGGTGAGGGTAGTTCAGAGATGGTGTGAGCGAGCCTGCTGTTCTGAGAGATCTTTTCCCTGGGAAGGGTGGGTGACCTAGGTCAATCCTGTTTCCTTCCTTCCCTATGGGTTTTTCTCTCCACTGGGACTCCAATAAACGGTATTTTTTGTGCCCACCATTCAGCCTGGGAAAGGGATCAGGTCACGCAAGCATGTGATTCTGGTCTAGCGACTGGCTGCCTGTGCGACCAGGGATCTCCTCCTGGTTTTGGCTGGGTGTCCTGGGAATGGACCAGGCTGGTTCCCGCACCTTGGGGTGCCCCAGCCCGAGGGGTCAGTAATTAGTGGGGTTGAGGGGGACCAAAACCTGTAAAAGATGGGTGAGAGAAAGAAAGGAGACCAAGCAAATGCGCACTTGTCAAGGTCTACTTTATTGAGCGCAGCAGGTACTTTTAAAGCCTGAGTAGGGGAGGGGGGAGGCAGGAGGAGAGGGGAGTAGATGGAAAGTTACAAAATCTTCTTGGCCTAGGGCCTGGAACACTTTGTGGTTATTCTAAGAAGTTATGGTACAGTTAGCACATCTCTGCAGCTGGCAGGCAGGATGTTTATCAGCCAGGTGCAGCAGGGTAGGGATGAGGAACTGAAAGGTCAGGAGATTCTCAGGACTAGTCTCCAACATTGGGGCTTCCTCTCACCTGGGAAACCGGATGGCTGTTGTTTTAGGGTCCAGAGTTCAGGCCCTTGGTCACTATACCGAAAATGTTGTTCTGCAGCTCAGAAGCGGAGTCCCCCTGGCACCACCATCTTGTCCCCCCTCCTGCTTTACTAATTTCTATCTGAGCTACCTCCCATCCATAATACCAAGTACTTACTAATGTTCTTCATCTGGGCTAATTCCTCCATCTGTACTGGCCACATGCTTCTTTTCACACTAACCCATCATGGCTTCCTTCTTCTTTCCTTCCTTTTCCCCTGCTCAGGTGTGTTGGCTTTTTGTTGGTCAAGTAATAGTAAGTTTTTAAGCAGACACCATTTTGGAGTATGTAAATGTGTACTTGTTTGGGGAGCAACCAGATCTTGGGGGCCAATAACTAGTACCAGAATATATAACAGCAGACCAATCCTCAATGGGGATTACAAAGGGGGGTGGGAAGGGAGTGTCCTTACCATCAGACTGCTTCCTGCTGATCTCAGGCATCAAGGTCCTTGAGGAAACTCTTGTCAGGGTAATTGGGTATTGCAGGCCTTGGCTCTGTCCATAGTTAGGGGTTGAATCCTGTAATAACAACTGATTAAAAGTCTAATTATAGATTCTTTGAATTTGCCGTTGCAAAAATTTAGATAAGTTTATGAGGCTGGGTACAATTAGTAAAGTGAAGAAAATGAGGAGAAGCAGCATTAAAAAGGTTAGTGTCCAATTCCATACTGGACTGCCAATGATCCATTGGGCAGAGGCATCTGTTTCTAAAGATTTTGGAGATCTGTCTGAAGTTGTTGAATCTTCTCTTTTACTATGCCTGACTGATTAACATAAAAGCAACATTCCTTCCCAAGGAAGAGACAAAGACCACCTTTCTCTACTGTTAATAAATCTAATCCTCGCTGATTTTGTAATACTATTGTGGCCAGTGAGTCTATCTGTCTTTGGAGGGTAAGGGTGGTTTGAGCCACCCATTGGAGATTCTGGACAAACTGGAAGGAAAGATTATGGGAAATAGCTAGAGACTCAGCTCCATTGTTGACACCAGAACAGTTATGCTCACGTGGTAAGACTTGAATAGCTCATTTATTATACCTTGTCACTATAAATCTGGTGACGGGACTTGCAAGGGTTCCTCGACAGGTACCACCCCTAGTTTTGGGAAAAGGAACACCAAGACACAAGTTCCAGACCATCCATCAGGTAGGCAATGGTGTTTGTAAATACTGAAGACAATTGAGGCGTTGTAAATATATGGACAGAGAGGTTGAGTGATAGTACTAATGGCTAGGGTATTATTATAGTCTGTGGGTCAGTCAGGCTGATCAGTGTTTTTTGGCTCTCTCTGCTGAAGTGGATGGCTTTGATCACTGGTGTGGGCTGCTTTGATGACTGCAATGGGCCACCAGCCACTGTAGCAATGAAAGCACTACAAAGCCACCAGCCTTTTCCAAGGACCCAGGGTTTAGGTCAGGATTCCTTGGCAATGTCCTTCTTTTTCTGGATGTACAGTTGGAATGGCTTAGAGACATCATGGTGGATTAACACAGGGCCCTGTACAAAAGCATCTAAGCCTGCTTATGTTCCTCAGTCCAATCTAAGAGGAAGTTTCCTCTGGCCACAGCCAAGAATAAGGACCTAGAGGTTTCAGCAGATCCTAGTATCCTGTGGTGATGTACCCCACAGCCCACAGGATTTCCCTATTTGGGCTTATTAATGGATTGAAGTAGGAATTTACATTATGGCTTCTATGTGGGCTTTTGACAGTAGTCTTTTTCCTCCTTTCAGTTCATATCCAAAATAGGTAACTTGGAGTGAATAAATATGAGCTTTCTTTTTGGAGTCTTGGTAGCCTCATTAAGCCAGAGTTTCTAAGTGATCCCACGTAGCTCTTAAACAGTCCTCTTTGTCCTTGGTGCTGTCCTTCCTACTCAGATGAAAAGGTATGCTGGGACTAAGGAGCCCAGGAACCACACAGCTCTGAGGAGAGAAGGTATCCCCACGGAAGGACATCCTGAGACATGGGCCAGCCCAGGAACAACACAGCTCTGAGAGGAAACATCCTCAGCAGAGGCTTTGCAGCGCCCAGGGAAGGGTCTTCCCAGCTGAGCTGAGGCGCTCAGGAGCTCAGCCTTGCTCCTCCTTTGGTTCTTCTCTTCTTCACTTCTTCGATTCTTAGCTTCTTCCAATGAGAGAGTCATACCACCCAATAAATCTCATAAAATAGACCTTGGGAGAGATAAATCCCAGAGTGGCTGCCTCTGCTGTGGGAAGAAGACAGCAGGGAACACATCCTTTATTTGGGATTTTGTAGGGGATGGAAATTTTCTAGGGCAGAGATTTCCAGAGTGAGGGTTGGTGGGATTTCAAGTGATGACCTTAGGGAGCTTAGGTATTGATGTGTTTTCCACTTGTGTGTTTTGTGGGAGGCTTAGGGACTGGTGGGTTTTCCTGCTCAAGGATTGGTGTCTTTTCATTCAGACTTTCACCTAAAATTAGTATAATCTGGGATGGGTGTGTTCTAATGAGGGGCTGGAGATGGCCATTGATACAGTTCCAGAGTCTGGATGCGCTGTTTTGACAGTTACAGAGGTCTAGGGGTGGGGTCTGGCTGCTGGAGCTACTCATGCAGGGGCCTGTCCACTTTCCTGCCTTGAGGGTGTACAAAATTTATAAAGTATGCAAAGTTTACAAAGGTTGTCTACAGCAGAGAAGCCTTTCCCTGCAGCTTGAGTCAGCATGAGTAACCAATAGAGACTATAGAGGAGATGCTGCCACTATGGACAACGCCTGCCAAGGAGGCATGACTGCTCCTGAAGTGATGGCACATACTGGGGCAGGAGGAGGGGCTATGACAGTTCTTGGAGTATGCTGCTTAAGCTTTTGTGGTGCACCACTCAGGGACGACATCCCCCCTTTTGCTTATTAATAAACAACTGGAGGTAGAAAGAAAAGAAGGTTGGAAAGAGGGCAGCATTATTATCAGACTGTTTCCTACTGATTGGTTATCAAGGTCTTTAGGGCAAGTCTGATGATTGCTGTCAGGTTATAATTGGGTGCTGCAGGCCTCTGGCTCCATAACTAAGGGATGGTAATCATGTGATAACAACTGATTAAAAGTTTGATTAGAAATATTTTGAATTTGCTGTTGAGGAAATCTAGATAAGAAGTTTATTTGGCAGGGTACAATTAGTAGGATTAAGAAAATGAGGAGAAGTGGGGTTAAAAAAGGGTAGTTTCAAATTATGTATTGGACTGGCAGTGATCCATTGTCCAGAGGCAGCAAGCTGTTTTGGAGATCTGTCTGAAGTGGTTGGATCTTGTCTTTTACTATACTCGATTAGTTAACATAAAAGCAACATTCCTCCCCAAGGAAGCAACAAAGACCACCTCACTCTGCCGTTAGTAAATCTATCCCTTGCCGATTTTGTAATGCTACTTCAGCCAACCAATTTATATGCCTTGGAGGGTCAGTATGGTTTGAGCCACCTGTTGGATGTCCTGGATGAACTGAGAGGAAAACCTGTGGTAAATATCTAGGGAAGTGGTCAGTCTACTATTCCAGTCACAACGCCAGCAGTTATGCCAGTAACTGCCAGAAAGAGTGTGTCCTGAATTGCCCGTTTATTATGCCACACCACCACAAATCTGCTGATGGGAACTGGCCAAGGTTCTTTGCCAGGTACCACCCCTAGTTTTGGAAAAAGGAATACCAGGTACAAATTCCAGACCATCTAGCAATTAGGCAATAGTACACTTGAGTGCTGCAGAGACATTGTGAATATATGGATATAGGGGCCAGGTGGTAGTACTAATGGTTATGGTACTATTACAGTCTTTGAACTTCAGTGTGCCCACAAAGTGTGTTCCTGAGGAATTAAAACATCTGATACCACAGAGAGGGATGTGGGAAAGATAAGGCCTGGTAGAGAGATTTGTCTTTGGGCAGTTAACAAGCACCAAAGTGAAAGGATGTAGTAAGGCAATGGGTGAGGCCACAAATGGTGGTTGTGAATTTGACCCAGGAGGGACACACAACCAGCATTCCCCAAAGTGGTTAGTTAGGCAGAGCATTATTCAAAAGCTGATATGTCAAAGTCCAGCTTTGATAGGCTATGGGGAAAACTGGGAAGGTGTACACAGTGTCAGCTCTGCAGACCTTTCTCTGCAGAACTTAATGACCCAGAGCTGGCAGCTTTTTAACTCAGAAGGCTGCATCAGGCCCTGCCGGCTCACTAAGAGTGCCGAGCTTCTTAACTCTTTGTGAGTTGGTGAGAAAGAAAAAAGAAAAAAAAACATGCACACACACATTCATACAATGGATGAAGTAAGGCGCTTCAACAACTTCACAGTATACATATATACATGCATGCACACAGACAGACAAATACAGACATACAAACTTACATACATTTACACACTGCGTGGATGGAGCAAAGCTCAACCCACCTTACGTACATATGTATGTACATAAATACATATACACATCTTGTATATAAAGCAGAGCCTTGATGAGCAAGTTTTAACAGTTTCACACATACATGCATTTGTACAAATGCACATACACACATCTGTTCGATGGAGTGGCTCCAACCACTTTTGTTATTGTCCTAGGCTAATATACCCTCTAAAGCAGTGCTCTCTACATCAGAAGAAAAATTTCCTCATGGTCATAAAAGCCATTATCATAAATTCATTACACAGCAAGATTATTGATTACATGCTTTTCCATTAAAACTAAACATTTCTTACGTATGTCTGCATTACATAAGTTCATTGTGAGTTTAAAGCAACAGTTTTTCATATCATAGGTTAAAAAGATTGAAGGTTAACAAGGCCCAAGGGGTTATAGCAGGATTATTGTTTATATCTCTTTCCATTAAGGCTTAAACCTAACTAAGTATGTTCTCGCTATCTCTGAGCTTCACAAGTTCATTATCAGTTCAAAGCAATATTTTATGTCTTCCATTCCACAATTTGTTAATTATCTATTTTCTGTTCATGGCTATCTATCATGGTGCATACCAAAACCCGTGACCTCATCTCCAGCCTAGAGTGAATGTTTAGCTAGGTTGTAAATCTTTCTCAATCCTATTCTCCCTAGTGCAGTTTACATGTCAGTGACATGTGAAGGTTCACAGACTCTTAGCAGTTTTTGCTATTCTGTGGGAGGGTTTAAAATGACTTGAATCAAATCAGGAATTCTATAAAATCATTATCAAGAATTATAAAATCATTTTATGTTGATTCTGCAGGAAATCTGTCCAACAATGAAACAATAACTCCAGACCATAGGCAGTGAGGATTTCTCTATGACATGCCAGATATGAGAGATACAGCAGCGACAGGCATGGAAAA
Organism: Pachyuromys duprasi; assembly: GCA_028658305.1. NCBI lineage: Eukaryota > Metazoa > Chordata > Mammalia > Rodentia > Muridae > Pachyuromys > Pachyuromys duprasi. Next base: position 7,698 of record JAQQSO010006636.1, read on the forward strand.
AACCTGGAGACAAAGCTTAAGGTCTTAAACAAGAGATGATATTACAGGCAAGTAGGATCAATGTTATCAAGAAGGGATGTGAGGGCCTTTGAGGAGCTTTGGACCACTTCTACTGTGTCTATACCCAGGTGTTGAAAGAGTGCAATGTGTATTCTGTATTTTGATTGTGTCTGATGGGTGGCTCTGATGAATACTATAGTGAAGTTTACCAATGACCCTGACTCCCATCTGAGATGCCATGGATTTTTCATTAGAATATGGAAGTTTATCTGTTCTGCATAAAAGGTAGAACGACTTCCTGAGTATGTATTATGTCTTCTACAGGATCAATAAAGACAGCCTCCAGCCAACAGTATGAGACCTCATTCTACTGAGAACAGAGGCAGGCTGGTCAACCTTGCTGTCTTCCAAAACTTAAGAGAAAAGGTCCTGCTGAGATCAAAATATTAGAAGGATTATCTTGAGACAATGGTATAAAGGGCTGGAGAAAAGAAAGATGAATCCAGTGAGGAAAACCATTGAGCTTAGGAGCAGTTGGAGTAGTCAGGACAACCATAAAAAGACCTTGTCAATTTAGAGACTGAGGAGGGGGATTATGACCTGGAGGTGAAAGGAGACTTAGTCTCTGATATTTATTGAAGAAAGAAGAGGATCAGGATGAGGATGAGGCAAATGGTGGTAGGTAAATCCTCCACCCATCCTGAGAATGTGTCTACCAGGACCAAAAGGTATTTGAAACATCTGACTCTGGGCATGTGGGAGAGTTTGACCTGCCAGTCTGACCCAGGGAAGGAGTACCAGGCTTGATGAGTGGGGAAAGGAGGACTCAGAGGTAAGATTAGAAGTTGGGCAAATTTTACAAGAAATGGTGATAGTTTTTAGGAAGGATAGATCTTCAGCGGTAGGCTATAAATAAGTTTTAATAAGTACACAACAAGGACATTTGTTCAACTATGTTCGTAGCTGCTTTCTTCATAATAGCCAGAACCTGGAAACAACCCAGATGTCCCTCAGTTGAGGAATGGATACAGAAATTGTGGTACTTTTACACAATGGAATACTACTCAGCAATTAAAAAGGAGGAAATCATGAAATTTGCAGGCAAATGGTGGGACCTGGGAGTGATCATCCTGAGTGAGGTATCCCAAAAGCAGAAAGACGCACATGGTATATACTCACTTATATAGACCTATAAGATAGGATAAAAATACAGAAATCTATACACCTGAAGAAGATAAACAAGAAAGAGGACCTGGGGTAAGAGAATTAATACTCACTTAGAAAGTCAAATGGGACAGACATTGGATGTAGGAGTAAACAAATAGCAGTACAAGAGCCGGCCACAGAGGGCCTCGAAAAAACTCTTCCTAGCAGTGTATCAAACCAAATATTAAGAAACATAACCAACCCTTTATCAGAGTGCAGGGAATCATATGAAAGAATGGGGAGTTAGTGTGACCTGGAGAGGTCAGGAGCTCCACAAGAACCAAATATATCAGGGCACAGGGGTCTTTTATGAGACTGTCCCTCCAACCACGTATGGTTATAACCTAGAACCCCTGCTTGGGTGTAGCAAATGGTAGCTCAATACCCAAGTGGGTATACTAGTAAGGGGAACAGGGACTCTTTTGGACATGAACTCAATGGGTGGCTCTTTGACCTCCCCACCCCTGAGGGAGGAGCAGCCTTGCTAGGCCACAGAAGAGGACATTGCAACCATTCCCAAAGAGACCTGATAAGCTAGAGTTAGATGGAAGGGGAGGAGGTCCTCCCCTATCAGTAGACTTGGAAAGGGACAGGGAGGAGATGAGGGAGCGAAGGGGGTGATAGGGAGGGAATGTGGGAGGGGGCTACAACGGGGATACATAACCTGTGATTAATATAAAATTAAAATAAAAATGAAAAAAAAAAGAAATCCAGATGCAATCTATGGTGGTATGATAAAGGGGATAAAGGGGATTATTTCGTTTTCTTGTATCTGGTGAAATGTGCTTTGTGACCAAGCATAAGGTTAACTTTGGAGAAAGCTCCATGCAGTGCTGAGAAGAAGGTATGTTCTTTTTGTGTTTAGGTGAAATGTTCTATAAATATCTATTAGGTCCATTTGTTTTATAATGTCTGTAGCTCCAATATTTCTGGTTACTTTTTGTCTGGATGACCTGTCCATTGCTGTGAGTGGGGTATTGAGGTCTCCTACTATCAAGCTGTGAGTGTTGATGTGTGGTTTAAGCTTTAGTAATGTTCCTTTTACAAATGTGGGTGCCCTTGTGTTTGAGACACAAACATTAAGAATTGAAATTTCAGAAGAGGCCAAGATGGCTGCCCCATGAGGACATTGTGTCTGAAGAGCAGGACAGTAGTGTAGTCACAGCGACCAGGAGACTGAGATCTCGGACCTAAAACACCAGCGTTTGCATCTGCCATGTGAGCAGAATTCCTACGGTGGAGAAATCAAGTGGAAAAGTCCAAGGGACCCCCAGCTATTCCCAGGAAACACTCCGAAGGGAGACAGGCTGCGCACAGCTGGGCTGGGCACCTAAGCCACCATTTTGGTTGGGGGCACACAGTACCCCAGATGGATTGAGTTTCACCCAGATACTGCGGGCTGCACTGCACAGGCACACAACCCTCTGTGCCAGTGGCCGCCACTTTGGGCTGGGGCACACGGTACCCCGGAAGGACTGAGCTTCACCCAGATACCGCGGGCTGCACTGGGCAGTTCCAGTTTGAAGTTCAGCCTTGAAGCACAAACAGCTCCTTGATTATATATAAACAAATGCCCAGAAATCGGCAAAAGAACTCACCCAACAAAAATCAGGACACCATGGCCCCACCAGAAACACCCAAAAGCAATAGAGATTTTAGTGCAGCGGAGACACAGGAAAATTATATTAAAACTATAATTATGCAGATATTAGAGGAACAAAAGGAGGCACAAAAAGAGGAAATGAACAAGGCCCTCAAGGAAATTAAGAAGGATTTAACTGCCCACATACAGGAACAATTAAAGATAGACAGAGAGGAAATAACCAAAATAAGAGACACAGTCAATCAGATGAAGGAAACAATACAAAGCATGAAAAGAGAATTAGAATCTATAAAGAAGACACAAATGGCAAGATCCTGGAACTGGAGAACTTAGAAAAAAGATCAGGAACCACAAAGGTAAGCATCACCAATAGAATACAAGACATGGAAGAGAGAAGCTCAGGAGCTGAAGATACCCTGGCTGAAATGAATTCCTCAATCAAGGAAAAAATAAAATCGGAAAAGTCCCAAACACAACACATCCAAGAAATCAAGGATGCCATGAAAAGACGAAACCTAAGAATAATTGGAATAGATGAAAAAGAAGACTCCAGGCTCCAAGGAACGGAAAATATTTTTAAGAAAATCATAGAAGAAAATTTTCCCAACTTAAAGAAAGAAATGTCCATAAACATACAAGAAGCCTACAGAACACCAAATAGACTAGATCAGAAAAG